>RXID01016795.1:0-20344 GCA_005019695.1 Trichopus zeylanicus subsp. travancoricus
ACTACTCCTACTTCTTCTACGTATACTACTGCTACTCCCACTCCAACTCCTACTCCTACTCCTACAACTACAACAACTTTTACTACTACAACTACAACAGCTTTTACTACTACAACTACCACAACTATTGCTCCTGCAACTTTTGCTTCTGCAATTTTTACTATTGCCACTACTACAACAACTGCTACTACGATTACTACTGCTACTATAATTATTTCTACTACTACTACTATTACTACCAATGCTACTACAGCTACAACTACTACTACTGCTACTTCTACTACTACTTCTACAACTGCTACTGCTACAACTAGTACTGCTACAACCACTACTACTACTACTGCTGCTATAACTGGTACCACTACTACTACTATAGCTACTGCTACTAATCCTACTGCTACTACTACTGCAACAACAACAACAACTACTACTACTTCTGCTACATTACTACAACTACAACTGCTATTACTACTACTAATACTACTACTACTACACTACGACTACAATTACTACTATTGCTATTGTTGCTACTACTAGTACTACTAGTCCTACTACTTCACTTACAACAACTAATATGACGACTACTCGTACTACTACAATAATAACTACTATTACTATTGTTTCTACTACTCCTATTACTACTCCTACTGTTACTACCAATACTACAGCTACCACTATTGCTACAACTACTGTTGATTACTACTACTACTACGGCCAGTACAACTAAAACCGCTACTACTGCTACTACTACGACTATTGCTATTGCTACTGCTACTACTACTTTGCTACTTCTACTACTACTTCTACTATTGCTACTGCTACAGCAAGTATAGCAACTTCTACTACTAATACTGCTACTACTATTGCTACTATGACTGCTACTACTACAACCATTACCAGAACTACCGCTACGACTACTACCACTGCTACTACTATAGCTACTACTACAACAACTTCTGCTACTACTATACCTTCTGCTACATTACTACAACTACTACTACTACTACTACTAATACTACTACTACGCTACTACTACCACTATTACTACCACTACTACTACTAGTAGTAGTAGTCCTACTACTTCACTTACAATAACTACTACTATGACTACTCGTACTAATATAATAATAACTACTATTACTACTGCTGCTACTACTCCTACTACTACTCCTACTATTACTACTGCTGCTACTACTACTAATACTACAACAACAACTACTACTACAACAACTACTATGACGAGTACAAATACAAATGCTACTACTACTACTACTGCTACTACTACTACTACTACTACTACTGATATTGCTGCTACTACTACAACTATTACTACTAATACTACTACTAATACTACTACTACTATACTATTACAACTACTACTACTCTACTACTACTCCCACTAGTACTACTACAACTACTGTTACTACTACTCCTACTACTACTATTGCTACTACCAATATAACTACTGCAGCTACTACTCCTACTACTACTCGTACAACTATTACTACTTCTAGTACTACTACTATTGGTGCCATTGCTGCTACTACAACTACTACTACTGCAACTACTACCTCAATTTCTACTACTACAACTACTACTACTACAGCTACTTCTATAACTGCTGCTACGGCTACTACTGCTATAAATTTTGCTACTAGTAGTAGAAGAAGCAGTAGCTGTAGTGGTAGGAGAAGTAGTGGAAGCAATATTAGTAGTAGTAAGAGAAGTAACAGCAGTAGTGTATTAGTGACAACAACAACAATAGTAGTTGTAGTAGTAGTAGTGTTGTTAGTAAGTCAGTAGCCGTAGTAGTAGTAGTTGAAGTAGTAGTGGTAGTAATAGTAGTAGTAGTAGTAGTAGTAGTAGTAGTAGTAGTAACCGTAGTTATAGCAGTAGTAGTGGTAATTGTAGTAGTAGTTGTAGTAGTGGTGGTAGTATTAGTAGTAGTAGTAGCAACAACAGTTGTAGTACTAGTAGTTATAGCAAAAGTAACAGTAGCAGTAGTTATAGTAGCAGTAGTAGCAACATCAGCAATAGTAGGAGGAGTAGTAGGATTAGGAGTCGAAGCAGTAGTAGGAGTAGTAGTAGAAGTAGTGGTAGTCGTAGTAGTAGTAGTAATAGTAGTATAAGTAGCAGTAGTAGCAGTAGTTGCAGTAGTTGTTGTAGTAGCAGTTATTATTATTGCTGTAGGAGTAGGAGGAGTAGTAGTAGTAGCAATAGTTGTAGAGGCAGTAATAGTAGTAGCAAAAGTCATAGTAGTAGTAGTGGTGGTGGTAGTAGTCGCTGTAGTAGCCATAGTAGTAGTTGGAGCAGGAGTAGTAGTAGGAGTAGTCGCAGTAGTAGTGGTAGTAGTAATAGTATTAGTAGTAGTGCTACTAATAATGGTAGTAGTTGTAGTAGTAGTAGTAGTAGCAGTAGTAGTTGTAGTAATAATAGTTATAGTAGCAGTGGTAGTAGTAGAAGTAGTAGTAGTAGTAGCAGCAATAGTGGTAGTAGTAGTAGTGTTAGTAGCAGTATAAGTAGCAATAGTAGCAGCAGTAGCACTAGTTGTAGTGGTGGTAGCTACAATAGCACTAGTAGTAGCAAAAGCAATTATAGTAGTAGCTGTTCTAGTAACAGTAAAAGCAATACCCATAGTACTAGTCGTGGTAGTAGTAGATACTATAGCATTAGTGGAGTGGTAGTAGTAGTGACAATAAAATTTGTTGTAGGCGAAGCAGTTGTAGTTGTAGTAGTAGCATCCTCAGCAACAACATTAGGAGCTACAGCAACAACAGCAGCGGAAGTAGTAGAAGTAGCAGTAGTAGTAGTAGGAATAGTAGTATAGTACTAGTAGTAGCACCAGTTGTAGTAGTAGTAACAGTAGTAGTAGTATTAGCAATAGTAGCAAGAACAATAGTAGTAGTAGTAGCAACCATACCAGCAGTAGCAGTAGTGGCAGTATCGGTAGTAGTAGTAATAGTAGCAGTATTAGTAGTAGTCGTAGTAGTTGAAGCAGAAGTAGTCTTAGTAGCAGTAGTAGTAGTAGTCGGTGAAGTAGTAGGAGAAGTAGTAGTAGTAGCTATAGTAGTGACAATAATAGTATTAGTAGTAGTAGTAGTGGTAGTAGTAGTAGCAGTGGCAACAACATTAGTAGTAGTAATAATAGAAGTTGGAGTAGTAGTAGTTATTATTGTAATAGTAGTAGTAGTAGGAGTTGGAGCAGTAGTAGTAGTAGTGGTAATAGTAAAAGGAGTAGGAGTAGTAGTTATTGCAGTAACAGCGGTGGTAGTAATAGTTATTATTGTAGTAGTAGTTGTAGTAGTTGTTGTAGTAGTAGTAGTAGTAGTAGTTAGCAGTAGTAATTATAGTAGTAGTAGTTTGAGTAGTAGGAGTAGGAGTAGGACTAGTAGTAATAGTTTCAATGGTAGTAGTAGTAGTTGGACAGGAATCATAGTAGTGGTATTAGTAGTAGTCGAAGCTGTAGTAGTTGTAGTACTAGTAGTAGTATCAGTAGTAGCAGTAGTGGTTGTAGTAGTGGGAGTAGTAGTACAACTGGTAGTAGTACTCATAGCAATAGAAGTAGTAGTAGTTGTTGTAGTAGTAGTAGTAGTGGTAGAAGTGGTAGGGGTAATTGTAGAAGTTTTAGTAGTAGTAGTAGTAGCAGCAGCAGTTGTTGTAATAGTCAAAATAGGAGTAGCAATAGTAGTTGTAGTACTAGTAGTAGTAGTAGTAGTAGTAGTAGCAGTAGCAGCAGCTGTAGCAACAGCAACAACAGTAGTAGTAACAGTACTAGTTGAAGTGTAGTAGTCATAGTAGTAGCAGTAGTTGTTGTTATAGTAGTCAGAGTAGTAGCATGAATAGCATTAGAAGTAGTTGTAGCAGAAGTAGTAGTGCTAGTAGTAGCAGTCATCGTAGTAGTAGTAGTAGGAGTAGTAGTTGTAGTAGTGGCAGTACTAGTACTAGTAGTAGTGGTAATAGCAGAAGTAGTAGTAGTAGCGCTAATTGTTGTAGTTGCAGTATTAGTACAAGTAGCAACAGGAGCAGCATTAGTAGTGGCAGTAGCAGTAGTAGCAATAGTAGCAGTGGCAGTGGCAACAGCAGTAGTAGTAATCCTAGTAGGAGAAATTGGAGTAATAGTAGTAGCAATTGTACAAGAAGTGGTAGTGGTAGTATTAGTACTAGTAGCAGCAACAAGAGTAGTAGCATTAGTAGTAGTAGTAGTAGTAGTAGTAATAGTAGTAGTAGTAGTAGTAGTAGTAGTAGTAGTAGTGGTGTTAATATTGGTGGAATTAGTAGTAGCAAGAGGTGTAGTGGTAGTAGTAGTAGTAGTCGCAGAAGCAGCAGAAGTTATAGTAAGCGCATTAGTAGTTGTGGTGGTGGTAGTAGTAGTAGCAGCAGTAGCAGCCAAAGCAACAGTAGCAGTAGTATTAGTAGTAGTAGTTTTAGTAATAGTATAATTTCTAGAAGAAGTAGCATTAGTAGTAATGGGAGTTGTACTAGTAATCGAAGTAGTAGTACTAGTAGTAGTAGTGGTAGTAGCTGCAGAAAACCAGTAGTTGTAGTAGTATTAAAAGTAGTAATAGTAGTTATAGTAGTAACAATAGTAATAGTAGTTCTACTAATAGTAGCAGTAGGAGTAGTATCAGCAGCAGGAGTAGTCATAATCATAGTATTCAGACTTGTAGTAGGGGTAGGAGTTGTAGTAGTCGTAGTAGTGCTCATAGGAGTAATCATAGTAGTAGTAGTATGAGTAGGAGTAGTGGTAGTAGCATTAGTAGAAGTAGTAATAGTAGTAGTCGTAGTAGTAGTAGTAGTAGTAGTAGTAGTAGTAGCACTTGCACTAATAGTTGCCGTAGTAGCTGCTATAGCGGTAGTAGTTGTTGTGGGAATAGTAGCAATAGTAGTGGTAGTAGTAGTGGTAGTAGTAGTTGTAGTAGTTGTTGTAATAGCAGTAGCTATAGTAGCACTAGTTGAAGCGGTAGTAGTAACAGCAAAAGTAATACCAGTAGTGCATTAGTAGTAGCAGTTGCAGTATTTGTAGTAGTAGGAGTTGTAGCAGTAGCAATAGTAGTTGAAGTAGCAGTAGCAGTAATACCAGCCGAAGTAGCAGTACTAATAGTAGTGGTAGGAGTAGTAGTAGTAGCAATAGGAGTAGTTGTTGTAGTAGTTGTCGTACTAGTAGGAGTAGTAGTAGCAGTAGTTCTTCTAGTAGTCATAGTAGTAGTACTAGTAGTAGTAATAGTAACACAAGTAGTACCATTAGTGCTACTACTACTTGTAGTAATAGTAGTAGCAGTAGTAGTAGTAAAAGTTGTAGTAATAGTAATAGTTGCAGCAGTAGTAGTAAAAATAGTAGTAGCAGTCGTACCAATAGTTGTGAAGTAGTAGCTGTAGTAGTAGTAGCAGTAGCAGTTACAGTAGTAGAAGTGGTAGTAGCAGTAGTAGAACTTGTAGTGGTAGCAATAGTAGTAGTACTAGCAAAAGTAGCAGTAGTAGCTGGAGTATTAGCAGAAATAGTAGTAGTAATAATCGAAGTAGTAGTAGTAGTGGTGGTAGTAGTAGCAGTAGTAATAGTTGTAGTTGTAGTTGTTGTTGTAGCAGCAGTAGTAGCTGTTGTTGTAATAGTTGTAGTAGTAGTAGTTGTTGTTGTTGTAGTAGTAGTAGAAGTAGTATGAGCTAGGGTACTAGTAGTAATAGTTGTATTAGAAGTCATAGTTGTAGTAGTAGTAGTACTAATAGTAGTGGTTGTACAAGTAGTAGTAGTAGGAGGAGGAGTAGTAGTAGCAAAAGTAGCAGTAGTAGCAAGAGTAGTAGTAGTAGGAGGAGTAGTAGTAGTGGTAGCAGGAGTAGTAGTGGTATCATGAGTAGCAGAAGCTGTAGTAGTAGTAGCAGCAGCAGTGGTAGTAGTAGTAGTCACAGTAGTAGTAGAAGTAGTAGTAATAATAGTAGTAGTGGGAGTAGCAGTTGTAGTAGCAGTAGTAGCAATAGAGGGAGTAGCAGTTGTAGTAATAGTAGTAGTTGTTGTTGCTGTAGTAGTACTTTTAGTAGTAGCAGTGGTTGTAGAGGTAGTAGGTGTAGTAGTAGGAGTTGGAGTAGTACTAGTTGTTGTAGTAGTAATCGTAGTAGTATTAGTAGAAGTTGCAATGGTAGCAATAGCAGTAGCTGTAGTACTTGTGGATGTATTGGTAGTAGTAGTTTTTGTTGTTGTAGTTGTATTGGTAAAAGTTGTTGATGTAGTTGTAGTAGTAGTTGTAGTAGTAGTAGTAGTAGTAATAGATGTAGTAGATGTTGTGGTACTAGTTGAAGTAGTTGTAATAGGAGTACTAATAGTAGTAGTAGAAGCAGCAACCACAATAGTAGTAGTAGTAGTTGTAGCAATAGTAATGATTGCAGGAGTAGTAGTAGTACTAGTAGCAGCAGTTGTAGTAGTAGTGTAGTAGTAGAAGCTATAGTAGTAGTGGTAGTAGTAGTAGTAGTAGTAGTCGTAGTCGTAGTAGTAGGAGTAGTAGCAATAGCAGTAGCAGAAAGAGTAGTTGTAGTTGTCGAAGTAATAGTAGTAGTAGTAGTAGTAGTAACAGCAACAACAGCAACAATAGTAGTTGTAGCAGTAGCAATAGTGTCGGTAGTAGTAGTATTGGTCGTAGTTGTGGCAGTAGAAATAGTAGCGGTAGTAGTAGTATTGGTCATAGCTATAGCAGTAGCAATAGTAACATAGTAGTAGCACAAGCAATAGTTTTATTAGTAGTAGTAGTATTAGTAATCATAGTATTAGTAGTTGTAGTAGAAGTAGTAGCTGTAGCAACAACAGTAGCAGCAGTAGTAGTAATAAAAGGAGTAGTTGTAGTTATAGTAGTAATAGTAGTAAAGTACTAGTCGTAACAGTAGTAGTGGCAGTAGCAGCAGCAGTAGTAGGAGTAGTAGTTGTTGTATTAGCTGTTGTAGTTGTAGCAGTCAGAAAAGTAGTAGGGGTCGCAGTTGGAGTAGGCGTAGTAGTAGGAGTTATAGTAGTACTAGTAGGATTAGTCGTAGTAGTAGAAGTAGGAGTAGGAGAAGTGGAAGGTACAACAGCAGTAGTAGCAGCAATAGTAGTAGTAGTAGTAGTAGTAGAAGCTGCAGCAGTAGTAATAGTAGTAGGATAGTCTGAGTTGTAGTAGTTGCAGCAGTAGTAGGAATAGTAGTAGTTGTTGGAGCAATATTAGTTGTAGTAGTTAGAGTAGTAATAGGGGTAGGAGTTGGAGTAGGAGTAGTAGTAGGAGTTGTAGTTATTGTATTAGTACTGGTAGGAGTAGCCGTAGTAGTAGTAGGAGGAGTAGTCATAGTAGTAACAATAGTAGCGCTAGCAGCAGCGGCGACACAGGTAGTAGTAGCAGCAGCAGCTATAGTAGAAGCAGTAGAAATAGTGGTAGTAGTAGTAGTAGGAGTAGCAGTAGTACCGGTAGTAGTAGCAGTATTAGAAGTAGTAGCGGTATTAGTAGCAGTATTAGTGGCTGTAGTTGTAGCAGTAGTAGTACTAGTAGCATTAGTGGCAGAGTAGCGGTAGTTGTAGCAGTATTGGAAGAAGTAGTAGTAGTTATAGCATTAGTGGTAGTAGTAGTAGTAGTAGCCGCAGTTACTGAAGTATCAGTAGTTGCAGTAATATTTGTAGTAGAAAAAGTAGTACTAGTTGTAGTAACATCAGTATTAATAGTAGTAGTAGCAATACTAGTAGTAGTAGTGGTAGTAGTAGCGATAGTAGTATCAGAAGAAGTAGCAATTGTAGCAGTAGCAGAGGTGGTGGCAGTAGTAATAGTATTAGCAAATGTAGTAGTAGTTGCAGAAATAATAGAAGTTCTAGTGGTAATATTTGTGCTACTAGTGGTACTTGTAGTAGTAGTAGTAGTAGTAGTAGCACTTTTAGTAGTTGCAGTAGCAGCAGCTGTAGCAATAATAGTAGCAGCAGGAGTAATGGTAGTAGTATTTGTAGTAGTAGTTGTTGTTGTTGTAGCAATAGTAGCAATAGTAGCAATTGTAGTAGTAGTAGTAGTAGTAATTTTAGTTGAAGTCAAATTAGTGGTAGCAGTAGTGGAAGTAGTAGCAGAAGTAGTAGTAGTTGTTGTTGTTGCTGTTATTGTTGTAGCAACAGTAGCAGTAGTAGTAGAAGTAATACTAATAGCAGTAGTAGTCGCAATAGCAGTTGAAGAAGTGGTAGCAATAGTAGCAGTAGTAACCGTAGTAGCTATAGCAGTAGCAGCAATAGTCTTAGCAGTAGCAGCAGCAGTAGTAGTAGTAGAAGTAGTAATAGAACTAGAAGTAGTAGTAGTAGTAGTAGTAGTAGGAGTATAAGTAGTAGTAGTAACAGTAGTAGTAGTAGTAGTAGCGGCAGTAATATTAGTTGGAGCAGCATAGTAGTCGTAGCAATAGTAGTAGCAATGGTAATTATAGAAGCAGTAGCAGTAGTAGTTGCAGTAGTAGCAGCAACTGTAGTAGTTGTAGTTGTTGTAGGGGCAGTTGTGGTAGTAGTAGTGCTAGTAGTAGTAGCAGTAGCATTAACAACAGAAATTGTAGCAGTAGCAGTTGTAGTAGTTATAGCAGCAATAGTGGGAGGTGCAGTAGTAGTAGTAGTAGAAATAATTGTAGTAGCAGCTACAGTTGTAGCAGTTGTAATAATAGTAGTAGCAGTAGCAGTCGTAGTAGTAGTGGTAATAGTAGTAGTAGAAGTAGTAGTATTAGTAGTAGTTGTACTAGTACTGCTAGCTGTAGTACTAGTACTAGTAGTAGTTGTAGTAGTAGTAGTAATAGCAGTCGTTGCAGTAGTAGCAGTAGGAACAGTAGTAGAAGTCGTAGTAGTTGTTGTAGTAGTAGCAATATTAGCAGTAGTTGCAATAATAGCAGTAGTAGTACTATTAGTAATCATAGTTTTAGTAGTTGGGGTAGTAGTAGTAGTAGTAGTAGAAGTAGTAGTAGCAGCTGTAGCATGAGCAATAGTAGTAATAGTAGTGTAGAAGTTGTTGTAGTAGTGGTATAGTAGTTGTAGCAATAGTAGTAGTAGTAGAGGTGGTAGTAGTAGTAGTAGTTTTATGCATTGTAGTAGTAGCAGGAGTAGTAGTAGTAGGGGTTATTGTTGTAGCCGGAGTAGTTGTAGTAGTAGCAGCAGTAGTAGTAGTAGTAGCAAGATTAGAAGTAGTAGGAGTTGCAGTAGCTGTAGGTGTAACAGTAGTACTAGCCATAGGTATAGTGGTAATAGTAGTCATAGCAATACTTGTTGTTGTTATAGCAATAGTAGTAGTAGTAGCAACAGTAGTTGAAGTAGTAGTTATAGCAGTAGTAATAGTAGTCATAGCAATACTTGTTGTTGTTATAGCAATAGTAGTAGTAGTAGCAACAGTAGTTGAAGTAGTAGTTATAGCAGTAGTAATTTTAGTGGCAGTCAATTTAGTGGTAGCAGTAGTGGCTGTAGTAGCAGTAGTAGTAGCAGTAGTAGTAGAAGTAATAGTAGTAGTAATTGTTGTTGTAGCAGTAGTAGTTGCAGTGGCTATCAAAGAAGTGGTAGCAGTAGTAGCAGTAGTAACTGTGGTAGCAGTAGTATTAATAGTTGCAGTTGTAGCAGTAGTTGCACCAGCAGTAGTACTAGTGGTGGTGGTGGTAGTATTAGTAGTAGTAGTAGTAGTTATACAAATAGTAGCAATAGTAGTCGTAGGAGGAGTAGTAGTAGTAGCTGTAATTGTAGTAGGAGGCGTAGTAGTAGTAGCAGCAGTAGCAGCAGCAGCAGTAGTAGTACTAGTAGTTGCTATAGTAGTCGTAGAAGCAGGAGTAGCAGCTGAAATAGTACTAGTAGTTGCAGCAACTATTGTGGTTGTAGCAGTTGTAGCAGTTGTAGTAGTTGCAGTAGTAGTAGTAGGAGGAGGAGGAGGAGGAGTGGTGTAGTAATAGTAGTAGTAGTAGTAGTAGTAGTATTAGTAGTAGTAGTAGTAGTAGTAGTAGCAGTAGTAGTAGTAGCAGTAGTAGTAGTAGTAGCAGTAGTATTGGTAGCAGCTGTAGAAGTTGTAGTGCAGTAGTAATTGTAGTAGTAGTAGTAGTGGCAGTAGTTGTAGCGGTAGTAGTACTGTAGCATTAGGGGCAAAAGTAGTAGTAGTTATAGCAGTATGAGAAGTAGTAGTAGTAGTTATAGCAACAGTAGCAGTAGTATAAGTAGTAGCCACAGTTGTTGAAGTAGCAGTAGTAGCAGTCATAGTAGTAGTAGTAATAGTTGTAGAAAAAGAAGTAGTAGTTATAGTAATATCAGTCTTAATAGTCGTAGTAACAATACTAGTAGTAGCAGTGGTAGTAGCAGCAACAGTAGCACTAGAAGGAGTAGCAGTAGCAGAGGTGGTAGCAGTAGTAATAGTAGTAGCAGAAGTAGTAGTAGTTGCAGAAATAGTAGAAGTTCTAGAGGTAATATTCATGTTAGTAGTGGTACTAGTAGTAGTATTTGTAGTAGTAGTAGTTGTTGTTGTAGCAATAGTAGCAGTAGTAGTAGTAGTTGTTGTTGTTGTAGTAGTAGTAGTAGTAGTAGTAGTAGCAGTAGTAATTTTAGTTGCAGTCAAATTAGTGGTAGCAGTAGTAATTTTAGTTGCAGTCAAATTAGTGGTAGCAGTAGTAATTTTAGTTGCAGTCAAATTAGTGGTAGCAGTAGTGGAAGTAGTTGCAGAACCAGTACTAGTAGTTGTTGTTGTTATTGTTGTAGCAATAGTAGCAGTAGTATTAGAAATAATAGTAATAACAATAGTTGTTGTAGCAGTAGTAGTTGTAGTGGCAGTCGAAGAAGTGGTTGCAATAGTTGCAGTTGTAACCGTATTAGCTGTAGCAGTAGCAGTAGTAGTCGTAGTAGTAGCAGTAGCAGTAGCAGTAGTCATAGTAGTAGTAGAAGTAGAAATAGAACTAGAAGTACTATTAGTAGTAGTAGTAGTAATAGTAGTAGTAGTACTAGTACTAGTAGCAGTAGCGGCTGTATTATTAGTTGGAGCAGCAGTTGTAGTAGTAGTAACAATAGTAGCAGCGATAATTATAGAGGCAGTAGCAGTAGTAGTTGCAATAGAAGCAGCAATTGTAGTAGTTGTAGCTGTTGTAGCGGCTGCTGTAGTAGTAGTAGTGGTAGTAGTAGTAGCAGTAGCATTAGTTGCAGCAATTGTGGTAGTACTAGTACTAGTAGTGATAGTAGCAATAGGAGTAGTAGTAGTAGTAGTAGTAATAGCAACAACAGTTGTAGCAGTTGTAGCAATAGTAGTAGTGGTAATAGTAGTAGTAGCTGTAATAATAACAGTAGTAGTACAAGTAGTAGTATTAGTAGTAGTTGTACGACTACTACTAGCTGTAGTAGTAGTACTACTACTACTACTACTACTAGTAGTAGTAGCAGTAGTCATCGTGATAGTAGTAGTAGTAGTAGTAGTAAGTGTAGTAGTTGTAGTAGCAGCAGCAGCTGTAGTAGTAGCAGTAGCAGTAGTTGTAGTAGTAGTAGTAACAGCATTAGTAGTAACAATAGTAGTAGTAGTAGCAACATTAGTAGTAATAGTAGTAGTAGTCGAAGCAGCATTAGCAGTAGTAATATCACTGATTGTAGTGGTATTAGTAGTAGTGGTAGTAGTAGAAGTAGTTGTAGTTGTGGCTGTAGTAGTTGTAGCCATAGTAGTAGTGGTAGTTGCAGTAGTAGTAGTAGTCTTTGTAGTCATTAGAGTAGTAGTAGTAGTAGTAGCAGCAGTAGTAGTTGTAGTATTATTAGGAGTTGGTGAAGTTGCAGTAGTAGTTGTAGTAGTAGCAACAGCAATAGTAGTAGTAGTATTTGTAATAGTTGTAGTTGTCATAGTAGTGGGAGTTGAAGTAGAAATAGTAGCTGAAGTTGAAGTAGAAGTAGCAGCAGTAGCAGCATTAGTTGGCATAGTAGTAGTAGAGCAGTAGTAGTTGTTGTAGTTGTCATAGTAGTAGTAGTCGTAGTTGTAGAAGTAGTAGCAGAAGTAGTAGTTGTTGCAGTAGCAGTCCTACCATCCGTGCTAGTAGTAGATGTAGTAGCAGTAGTAGCTGGAGTAGAAGTAGTGGTAATAGCATGAATAGTTGCCGCAATAGTAGTAGTAGAAGTAGTTATTGCAGGAGCAGTAATAGTAGTAGTAGGAGTAATCGCAGCAGTAGTAGTAGTGGAAGTAGTAGTAGCAGTAGTAGTAGCTGTAGTAGTACTAGTAGTAGTGGTAGTAGCAGCAGTAGTAGCAGTAGTAGTACTAGCAGTAGTGGTAGTAGTAGTAATAGTAAGAGCAGTAGTAGTAGCGGTAGGAGTAACAAGAGCGGTTATAGTAGTAGAAGTAGTAGTTGCAGCAGCAGTAGTTGGAGCATCAGTAGTAGCAGTAGAGGTTGTAGTAGTTGAAGTAGTAGGGGCAGTAGTTGTTGCAGCAAGAGCTGTAGTAGTAGTGTTGGCCAAAGTTGAAGTAGTAGGAGCAGGAGTAGTAGTTGTAGAAGTAGCTGGAGCAGTGGGAGTATTAGTAGCAGTAGTAGTAGTAGTAGTCAGAGCAATATTAGTAGATGTAGTAGTACCAACAATCGTAGTAGTAGGAGTAGCAGTAATCGCCGTGGTAGTAGGATTAGTCGCTATTATTGTGGGAGCAGTAGTGGTATTAATGGCAGTAGCAGTTGCAATAGTAGTAGCTGAAGTAGTAGTAGTCACAGTAGTAGTTGGAGTATCATTACAAAAAATAATAGTAGCAGCAGTAGTAGTAGTAGCAGAAGTACTAGTAGCAGTAATTATCGTAGTAGTAGCAGAAAATGCAGCAGTAGTAATAGTTGCAGCAGCGGTAATGGTAGTAGTAGCAGTAACATTAGTAGTAGGAGCTGTAGTAGTGGTATTAGTAGTAGTAGCATTTGAAGAAGGAGCAATAGTACTAGTTGTATTAGTAGTAGAAGAAGAAGAACAAGTAGTAGTAGTAGTAGGAGGAGTTGTAGTTGTTTAAGAAGTCATAGTAGTAGTAGCAACTGCAGTAGTAGTAGTAGTGGCAGTAGTAGTAGTAGTAGTAGTAGTAGTAGTAGTAGTAGTAGTTTTAGTAGGAAGAGTTATAGCAACAAAAATAGTAGTAGTAGTAGTCATAGTAGTGGCAGTAGCTGCAGTAGTAGTTGTTGTTGTGGTAGCAGTAGTAGCAATAGTAGCATTAGTGCCTGTAGTAGTGATAATAGCAGTAGAAGTAGTGGTAGCAGTGGTAGTAGCAATAGTAGTAGTAGTTTCAGTAGTTGGGGTAGTAATAGTGGTAGTTATAGCAGTCATAGTGGTAGCTGTAGCAGTAGTAATAGTAGTAGTAGTAGTTGATGCAGTAGAAGTAGAGGTTGCAATAGCAGTGGCAGTAGTAGCAGTTGTAGTACTAGTAATAGTAGCATAAGAAGTAGCAATTGTATTAGTAGCCGTAGTAGTTGTTGTTGTAGTAGGAGTAGTGGTAGAAGCAGCAGCAGCAGCAGTAGTAACAGTAGTAGCAGCAGTGGAGGAAGTAGTCATTGTAGTAGTAGTACTACTAGTTCTACCAGTAGCAGCAATAGTAGCAGCAGCAGTAGTAGTAGTACTACTACTAGTAGCAGAAGTAGCTGCAGCAAGAATAGTTGTTGTAGTAGTAGTAGTAGCAGTAGTTGTGGGAGAAGTAACTGTCGTAGTTTTAGTAGTAGTAATTGTAGGACAAGAAGTCATAGTAGTAGCAGTGCCAGTAGTAGTATTAGTTTTGGTAGTAGTAGTTGTTGTTGTCATAGAAGAAGTAGCAGTAGTTGTTATAGTAGCAGTAAAAGTAGCTGTAGTAGCAGTAGTTGTTATAGTAGTCATAGTGGTCGTTGTACTAGTGGCATTAGTAGTAGTACTAGTAGTAGTAGTAGTAGTAATAGGAGTAGCAATAGTAGTAGTGGTAGTCGGAGTAGTAGGAGTAGCAATCGAAGTAGTAGCAGTAATAGCAATAATAGTAACAGCAGTAGTAGTAGTAGGAGTAGTAGTAGCAGTAGTGGTAGTAGTAGTAGTAGTAGCAGCGGTAGTTGCAGTAGTAGTAGTAGTAGCCGGAGTAGTATTAGTAGTAGCAGCAGGAGTAGTAGTATTTGTAGTTGTAGTTGTAGTAGTAGGAGGAGTGGTAGTAGTGGTGGTAGCCATAGTTGTAGTAGTTGTAGTCACAGTAGTAGTAGTATTAGTAGCAGTAGCAGGAGTAGTAGTAGCAGTTAGAGTAGAAGTGGTAGCAGTAGTAGAAGTAGCGGTAGTAGCGGTAGTTGGAGCAGTACTAAAAGTATGAGTAGTTGTAGTAGTTGTAATACTTGTAGTCAAAGTAATTATAGGAGTTATTTTAGGAGTAGGAGTAGAATAGGTAGCAGTAGTTGTAGTAGTAGTAGTAGTAGTAGAAGTAGAAGTAGAAGTATTAGCAGTAGTAGTTGTTGTAGTAGAAGTTGTGGTAGTAGTAGTAGTAGTGGTAGTGGTTATTGTTGCAGTTGTGGAAATAGTTGTAGGAGCAGTAGATGTAGTAGTAGTAGCAATAGTAGTAATTGTAGTAGAAATACTAGCAGCAATAGTAGTAGTAGGAGTAGTAGTAATAGTAGTAGGAGTAGTAGCACCTGTAGTAGTTGCAGAAGTAGTTGTAGTAGTAGTGTAGTTGTAGTTGCAGTAGTAGTAGTAGTAGAGGTAGTTGTAGTATTATTAGTGGTAGTAATTCTTGTAGTAGTTGCACGAGCAGTAGTAATTGCAGGAGTGGTAATAGTAGTAGTGGTAGTTGTAGACGTACAAGTAAAAGTAGTAGTAGAAGTAGCAGTAGTTATTATTGTTGTTGATGTTGTGGTGGTAGTAGTAGTAGTAATAGTAGTAATCGTACTAGTAGTTGCAACTCTAGTAATAGTAGTGGTAGTTGTAGTTAGTCTGGTAATAGTATTTGTAGTAGAAGTAGCAGTAGTAGTTATTGTTGTTGCTGTTTTAGTAATAGTAGATGTAGTAGTAATAGTATTAGTCATTGTAGCAGTAGTAGCGTAGTAGCAGTCACAGTAGTAGCATAAGTAGCAGCAGCAGCAATAGTACTTTTAGTAGTTGTAGCAGGAGTAGTTGTAGTAGTAGCGATAGTTGTAGTGGTAGCAAGGGCAGTAGTAGTAGTAGCAGGAGTAGCAGTAGTAGTAGTTGTAATTGCAATAGTAGCAGTAGAAGAAGTAATAGCAAGGGCATTAGTACTAGTAGGAGTAGTAGTGGTAGTAGTAGTAGTACTAGTAGTCGTAGTAGTAGTTGTAGTTGCAACAGTAGTAGTAGCAGTAGTTGTTGTAGTAGAAGTAGTAGTAGTTGTAGGAGGAGGAGTAGTAGTAGTAATAGTAGTAGTAGTTATTGTTGTAGTGCTAGTAGCAGGAGTAGTAGTAGTTGTGGTAATAGTAGTAGTAGTATAAGTAGTAGTAGCAGGAGTAGTAGTAGTAGCAATAGCAGCAGTAGTAGCAAGGGCAGTAATAGTAGTTGCCGGAGTAGTAGTAGTGCTAGTAGTAGTAGTAGTATTATTAGTAGTAATTGTAGAAGTAGTAGTAGTAGTAGCAGTGGTTCTAGTAGTAGTAGTGGTAGTAACGGTAGCAACAGTAGTAGTAGTCATTGTAGTAGTAGTAGAAGGGGTAGTAGGAGTAGAAGTAGTAGTAGCAGTCGCAGTAGTAGTTGTTGTAGCAGGAGTAGTAGTAAGAATAGTAGTGGTAATAGTAGTAGTAAAATTAGTAACAGGAACAAGAGTAGTTGGAGTTGAAGTATTTGCAACAGTAGTAGTAGTTGCAGCAGCAGGAGTAGTAGTTGTAGTAGTTGTTGTAGTAGCAAGAGTAATAGCAGTACAAGTAGTTGTGGCAGCAGTAGTAGTTGTAGTAGTAATAGTAGTAGTACAAATAGTAGAAATAACCAAAGTAGTAGCATTATTTGTAGTAGAAATAGGCGTAGTTGTAGTAGAATTAGTTGCAACTATCGTAGTAGCTGCAGCAACAGGAGTAGAAGTTGTTGTAGCAGTAATATTAGCTGAACTTGTAGTAGGTGTAATAGTTGTAGTAGTGGTTGTAGTAGTAGCAATAGTGGGAGTAGAAGTGGTAGTCGTAGTAGTAATAGGGGTAGTAGTAGTAGTAATAGGAGTAGTAGTAGTGATGGTAGAAGCAGTAGCAGTAGTTGCAATAGTAGTAGTAGTCGTAGTAGCAATAGCTATGGTAGTAGCAGTAGTAGTGATCGTAGTAGTGGTTGTTGTAGTAGTAGCAGTTGCGGTTGTTGAAGTAGTAGTCCAAGTAGTCGCAGTGGTAGTGCAAGTAGAAGTAGCAGTAGCAGTAGCAGAAGTCATTATAGCCGCAATAGTAGTTGTGGTAATAATATTAGTAGTTGTTGCAGCAGTAGTAGCAAAAGTAGTAGAAGGGGGAGAAGATATAGTTGAAGCAGTAGTCGTAGTAGAAGCAGTAGTAGTAGCAGTATTAGTTGTCATAGTAGTAGTTGCAGTAGTAGTAGAAGTAGTAGCAGCGGTAGTTGCAGTATTAGAAGTAGTAGTAGTAGAAGTAGTCGTTGTTGTTGCAGCAATAGCAGTAGCAATATTAGTGGTAGTTGTTGTATTGACAGTAGAGGCCGTAGTAGCAGCAGTAGTATTATGAGTGGTAGTAGCGGTAGTCGCAAAAGAAGTAGTTGTAGCAGTAGTTGTTGTGATAGTAGTAGTTCCAGTAGTATTAGCAATAACAGTGGCAATAGTAGTAGTAGAAGTAATAGTAGTTGCTGTAGTAATAGAAATAGTAGTAACAGTAGTAGTAGTTGTTGTAATAGCAGCAGTGACGGTAGTAGAAGAAGTAGTAGTAGTAGTAGTAGCAGTAGCAATAGTTGTAGTAGTAGCAATAGTAGCAGTAGTAGTAGGAGAAATAGTAGTAGTTGTTATTGTAGGAGTAGTAGCAGTGGTAGTTGTAGTAGTATTAGTTATAGTAATAGTACAAGTAGTTGCAGTAGTTCTATTAGTAGTCGTTGTAGAAGCAGTAGTAGTTGGAGTAGTAGTAGTTGTTATTGTAGAAGTAGTAGTAGTGGTAGTAGTAGTAGTAGTAGTTATAATAGTAGTACAAGTAGTAGCAATAGTTCTAATAGTAGTGGTTATATTAGAAGTTGTAGTAGTATCAGTAGTGGTAGAAGCATTATTAGCTGCATTAGTTGTAATAGTAGTAGTAGAAGTAGCAATAGTAGCAGTAGTAGCAGTTGTAGTAGTTGTTTGTTAGCAATCGCAGTAGTACTAGTAGTAGTAGTACTACTAGTAGAAGTACTAGCAGGGTAGTGGCAGTAGAAGCAGTAGCAGTAATAGAAGTTGTAGTAGGAGTCGTAGTAGTAGTAGTAGTGATAGTAACAACAACAACAACAACAGTTGTAGTAGTAGTAGTTGTGGCAACAGCAACAACAACAACAGCTGTACTATTAGTGCTAGGAGTATTAGTAATACTATTAGTTGCCACAGCAGCAGTTGTAGCCGTAGTAGTAGTCGTAGTAGTGATTGTAGTAGTAGTAGTAGTAGTAGTAGTAGTAGTAGTAGCAGTAGCACTAGTTCTTGCAGTAGTAGCTATAGTAGTTGTAGTAGTAGTAGTAGCAGCTGCTGTAGAAGTAGTAGTAGTAGTAGTAGTAGCCGAAGCAGCAGTAGTAGTAGCAGCAGCAACAGCAGCAGCAGCAGCAGTAGTAGTAGTGGTAGCCATCGTAGCAGCTGTAGTAGCAACATTAGTAGTAGGAGGAGGAGTAGTAATAGAAGCAATAGTAGTAGGAGTTGTAGTAGTAGTAGTAGTCGCAGTAGTAGTAGCAGTAGTAGTTGTTGCTGCAGCAGTAGCAGTAGGAGAAGTAGAGGGAGTAGTAGTATTAGTAGCAGTTGCAGCAATTGCAGCAGCAGCAGCTGTAGTAGTAGTTGTGTACTAGCAGTCTCAGTAGTAGTAGTAGTTGCCGCATTAGTAGCAGCAGCAGCAGCAGTAGTTGTAGCAGTTGTGGTAGTAGTAGCAGTCGCAGTAGTATGTAGGGGCAGCAGTAAGAGTAGTAGTAGTAGTAGTAGCAATAGCAGCAGCAATGTTGTTGTTATTAGAGTAGAAGTAGTAGTAACAGCTGTTGTAGTAGTTGTGCTAGTAGAAGTAGTCGCAGTATTAGTAGTAGTAGTAGTAGAAGTACTAGTAGTCAAAGTAGCAGTATCAATTGTGGTAGCAGTAGTAGAAATATTAGTAATAAAAATAGGAGTTGTAGTAGAGGTAGCAATAACAGCAGTAGTAGTCATAGTAGCAGCAGTAGCTGTCGTAGCAGCTGCGCTAGTAGTAGCAGTACAACTTCTACTACTCTTACTCCTACTACTACAACAACAACTACTACTCTTACTGCTACACTTTGTCCTATTACTACAACTACTATTACTTCTACTACTACTACTACTATTACTACTGCTACTACTGCTACTAGTCGCAGTGCTACTATAACAACTACGGCTACTACTACTCTTGTTGCTGTTGCAACTACTAATGCTATTACTACTACTACCATGACTACTACTACTGCTGCTACCATGACTACTACTACTCCTACAACAACACTACTGCTATTGCAGCTGTTGCCGCAACTACTACAACAACTACACAAGTTGTTGCTACTAGTGCTACTACTACTGCTACTAATACTACTACTGGTACCACTACCATTACTACTGTAGTTGCTACTACTAATACTACTATTACTGTAAAACTACAACTTCTCCTACTACGATTACTACAGCTACAACTACTGCTACTCCAACTAATACTACAGCTACTGCTACTACTATTTTAACGAGTAGTATTACTTCTACAACAAATACTTGCACAACTACTAATACTGCTAGAATAACTTCTACTACTATTACTACTATTGCAAATACTGCTACCACTACTTCGACTACTACAACTACTACTACTGCTACTACTACTGCAACTACTACTACAATGGCTACACCAACTAATACTGTTGTTGCTACTACCACTACTGCTACCAATAGTACTACGACTACTGTTACAGCGGTAGCGACTGCTACTATTGCTACCACTACCTAGACTGCTACAACTGCTACTACTGTTACTACAATTACTACTACAACTACTACTACATCTACTCCTACTGCTATTGCTGCTACTATTGCCGCAACAAATATTACTACTGCTACTACTATGATAGTTATTATTGCTGCTACTGGAACTACTGCTACTAGTACTACTACTACTATCTCTCCTGCAACAATAATAACTACTACAACTACAACTTCTCCTACAACAACAACTACTACTATTACTACTGCTAATGCTACAACTACTGCAAATGCTACTATTACAACAACTACTGCTGCTGCTGCTGCCCCTACTACTACTACGACTACAGCTTGGACTACTACTGCCATTACTACTACTTCTTCGACTACTATTACTACTGCTACTACTACTCTGACTACAACTACTGCTACTACAACTAATACTACAACTACTACTACTACAACTGTTACTACTAGTGTTACTACTACTACTTCTACTACTACTAATATTACTTCTATAACTATTACTACTTCGGCAAATACTGTTACCACTACATCGAATGCTACTTCTGGTGCCACTACTTAGATTGCTACAGCTGTTGCTTCTGCTACTACATCTACTACTACAACTACTTCTGCTACTGTTGCTGCTACTGCTACTATTGTGGCTACTACTACTATTATGACTACTATTGCTGCAGATAATACTGCTACTACTCCTATGACTACAACTACCACTACTATCACAACTACTACTATTGCTACTACTGTTACAGTTAACGCTACTACTCCTGGTCCTACTATAACTACTACTACTACCACTACTACTGCTACTACTACTAGTACTACTGCTATGACTAGTATTACTACTGCAACTACTACAACAACTACTACTACGACAACTACTACTTCTTCTTCTACTACTACTACTACTAATACTACCACTGCTACTATAGCTACTACAGCTACTAATACTACTACTACTACTACTACTACTACTACTACTATGACAAGTACTACTTCAACTACTACTACTGCTGCTACTAATACTACTACATCTACTTCAGCTACTACCGCGTCTACTACTCCCACTGCAACTATGGCTACTATTGCTACTACTACTACTACTCCTCTTCCAACTACTATTGCAACGGATGCAACTGCTACAATTGCTATTACTCCAACTACAACAACTACCGCCACTACTGGTACTAATGCCACTAGGCTGCTAATATTACAACTCCAACTATTATCACAACTAATACTACTATTGATACTGTTGCTACTACTACTACAACTATTGCTACTACTACTGCAACTGTTACTACTATCGCTACGACTACTACTGCTGCTGTTGATACTACTACTAATACTTTACT
>RXID01016796.1:0-18120 GCA_005019695.1 Trichopus zeylanicus subsp. travancoricus
CTAAAACTGAAATTGAAGACTCAATTTCAAAATCTTAATTATCGCACATAATCCCCTTTAGCGAATGAAATGCATATTCAAAACATAATCTTTTAAAACTTTTTATAGTTTGTGGGATTTTTTTATATTTTTCATGAAGTTTCAGGGGGGTTTTTTTGAGATTTCCCTAATTTCACGGAGTTTCGGAGGCTTTTCTGTGATATTTTGTGCTTTCACCAGTTTTCAACATTTTTTGCAAAATTAATGTATCCTGTATTTTATTTACTTTCAAGCATTTTTTTCTCAATTTTTGAACATTCAAGGGAGATTTCTTCCTATTTTTTTATATTTTTAGAAAATTTTATGGTTTTCCATAATTTCATAATTTTTCTGTGATTTTCTCATCGTTCTAAAAATTTAATTTATTTGCATATACCACCTAAAAAAATTCCAAGTTTCTCGGAAAACATACCTCAAAATCGAACATAAATTTTTAACATCGTAAATTTGGCCAAGTTCAAAGAAGTAAAGTATTTTTGTGAATAAAAACTTATTTTGCACTTTTATGAATTATTTTGTAATTTTTGCATATTTAACAAATTTTGTACTTTTTTTTTGCGCTCAAGGGTTCTTTTTAAGGTTTTTGAACTTTCGAGGGAGGGTTTTTATATACAATTATATTTTTTAGGGAGTTTTATAGTTTTCTATACTTTGAGAAATTTTCTGTGCTTTTTTACCTCATTCAAAAATTTCAGTTTACTTTTCTGCACCTCTTAAAAAAAATTCGAACTTGCTTGGAAAACTTATCTAAAAAATGAAAATACATATTAACCTCGTAAGGTAAAAAATTCGAAAGCAATAAAGTACTGCAAAAAATAGTTTTTCCTCATAACTTAAAAAATGAAATCGCATATTCAGTAAAAGAGCTGATATTTCACATATTAATCTCTTTCAAAATAAATTTTCATATTTACCTGAAATAACTTATTTCTCGTATGATAAATCGCTTTGAAAGTAAAAATTACGTAGAGAAAATTTTGGTATATATAGCTCTTAAAACTAAAATGAAGACGCAACTCGGAGAATTTTTGCGTATCGCATATATCCTCCTTTAGAGAACCAAACGCAGGATATTTTAAGAGAAGGAATTTTAATTTTTTTTTTTGTATTTTCAGGGATTTTTTCTACTTTCATGAAGTTTGAGGGTTCTTTCAAGATTTCCACGATTTTATGGACTTTGGGAGGGTTTTTGGTGATATTTTCTATTTTTACCGATTATCTACATTTTTTGCAAAAATAATGAATTTTGAAATATTTTTTTTCATTTTTTTGAGCATTCAAGGGAGTTTTTTTCTACTTTATTATATTTTTATGGAATTTTATGATTTTCTATAGAGTCATAATATTTCTATGATTTTTTCCTCATTCAAAGATTCTAAATTCCTTGCGTGCCACTTCAAAAAATTCAAGCATACTTGGAAAACTTACTTACAAAATGAAAATTCATATTTAACCTCATAATGTAAAAAATTCAAAAGAAGTCAAGTATTTTAAAAACATATTTATCCTCACAATCTTAAAATATTAAATCGCTGATTCGATTAGAAAACCCTTATTTTTACATATATGGCTCCTAAAAAAAATAAAATTTGATACTTAACCTTAAAGGGCAAAATTTTCGCATATATAACACTTTGAAAAAAAGAAAATTAACCAGAAAAATATTTTTGACATATATACCTCCTAAAAACTGAAATTGAAGACTCAATTTCAAAATCTTAATTATCTCACATAAACACCTTTAGAGAATGAAATGCATATTCGAAACATAATCTTTTTAAACTTTTTATAGTTTGTGGGATTTTTTATATTTTTCATGAAGTTTAAGGGGGTTTTTTTTGAGATTTCCCTAATTTCACGGAGTTTCGGAGGCTTTTCTGTGATATTTTGTACTTTCACCAGTTTTCAACATTTTTTGCAAATTTAATGTGTCCTGTATTTTATTTACTTTGAAGCATTTTTTTCTCAATTTTGGAACATTCAAGGGAGATTTCTTCCTAATTTTTTATATTTTTTAGAAAATTTTATGGTTTTCCATAATTTCATAATTTTTCTGTCATTTTCTCATCGTTCTAAAAATGTAATTTATTTGCATATACCACCTAAAAAAATTCAAGGTTTCTCGGAAAACATACCTAAAAATAGAAAATACATTTTTAACCTCGTAATGTGGTAAGTTCAAAAGAAGTAAAGTATTTTTAAAACTTATTTTGCACTTTTATGAATTATTTGTAATTTTTGCATATTTAACAAATTTTGTACTTTTTTTTGCGCTCAAGGGTTATTTTTAAGTTTTTGAACTTTCGAGGGAGGGTTTTTATATACAATTATATTTTTAGGGAATTTTATAGTTTTCTATACTTTGAGAAATTTTCTGTGATTTTTTACCTCATTTGAAAATTTCAGTTTACTTGTCTACACCTCTTAAAAAAAATTCGAACTTGCTTGGAAAACTTATCTAAAAAATGAAAATACATATTAACCTCGTAAGGTAAAAAATTCGAAAGCAATAAAGTACTGCAAAAAATAGTTTCTGCCTCATAACTTAAAAAATGAAATCGCATATTCAGTAAAAGAGCACTGATTTTCACATATGTATCTCTCTCAAAAATAAATTTTCATATTTAACCTGAAATAACTTATTTCTCGTATATAAATCGCTTTGAAAGTAGAAAATTACGTAGAGAAAAGTTTTTGGCATATATATCTCTTAAAAACAAAAATGGAAGACTCAATCGGAAAATTTTACTTATCGCATATATACTCATTTAGAGAACCAAACGCATATTTAAGAGAGAATTTTTATGTTTTTTTTGTATTTTCAGGGATTTTTTCTACTTTCATGAAGTTTGAGGGTTCTTTCCAGATTTTCACGATTTTATGGACTTCGGGAGGGTTTTTGGTGATATTTTCTAGTTTTACCGATTATCTACATTTTTTCCAAAATTAATGAATTTTGAAATATTTTTTTCATCTTTTTGATCATTCAAGGGTATTTTTATGGAATTTTATGATTTTCTATATAGTCATAATATTTCTACGATTTTTTCCTCATTCAAAGATTCTAAATTCCTTGCGTGCCACTTGAAAAATTTCAAGCATACTTGGAAAACTTACTTACAAAATGAAAATTCATATTTAACCTCATAATGTAAAAAATTCAAAAGAAGTCAAGTATTTTAAAAACATATTTATCCTCATAATATTAAAAAATTAAATCGCTGATTCGATTAGAAAACCCTTATTTTTACATATATGGCTCCTAAAAAAATAAAATTTGATATTTAACCTTAAAGGGCTAAATTTTCGCATATATACCACTTTGAAAAAACAAAATTAACCAGAAAAATATTTTTCACATATATACCTCTTAAAAACTGAAATTGAAGACTCAATTTCAAAATCTTAATTATCCCACATAAACCCCTTTAGAGAATGAAATCCATATTCAAAACATAATCTTTTTAAACTTTTTATAGCTTGTGGGATTTTTTATATTTTTCATGAAGTTTAAGGGGGGTTTTTTTGAGATTTCCCTAATTTCACAGAGTTTCGGAGGCTTTTCTGTGATATTTTGTGCTTTCACCAATTTTCAACATTTTTTGCAAAATTAATGTATCGTGTATTTTATTTACTTTGAAGCATTTTTTTCTCAATTTTTGAACATTCAAGGGAGATTTCTTCCTAATTTTTTATATTTTCAGAAAATTTTATGGTTTTCCATAATTTCATAATTTTTCTGTGATTTTCTCATCGTTCTAAAAATTCAATTTATTTGCATATACCACGTAAAGAAATTCAAGGTTTCTCGAAAAACATACCTCAAAATCGAAAATACATTTTTAACCTCGTAATGTGGCAAGTTCAAAAGAAGTAAAGTATTTTTAAAACTTATTTTGCACTTTTATGAATTATTTGTAATTTTTGCATATTTAACAAATTTTGTACTTTTTTTGCGCTCAAGGGTTATTTTTAAGATTTTGAACTTTCGAGGGAGGCTTTTTATATACAATTATATTTTTAGGGAATTTTATAGTTTTCTATACTTTGAGAAATTTTCTGTGATTTTTTACCTCGTTTGAAAATTTCAGTTTACTTGTCTACACCTCTTAAAGAAAATTCGAACTTGCTTGGAAAACTTATCTAAAAAATGAAAATACATATTAACCTCGTAAGGTAAAAAATTCAAAAGCAATAAATACTGCAAAAAATTATTCTGCCTCATAACTTAAAAAATGAAATCGCATATTCAGTAAAAGAGCACGGATTTTCACATATGTATCTCTTTCAAAAATAAATTTTCATATTTAACCTGAAATAACTTATTTCTCGTATATAAATCGCTTTGAAAGTAGAAAATTACGCAGAGAAAAGTTTTTCGCATATATATCTCTTAAAAACTAAAATGGAAGACTCAAATCGGAAAATTTTACTTATCGCATATATACTCCTTTAGAGAACCAAACGCATATTTAAGAGAGAATTTTTATGTTTCTTTTGTATTTTCAGGGATTTTTTCTACTTTCATGAAGTTTGAGGGTTCTTTCAAGATTTCCACGATTTTATGGACTTTGGGAGGGTTTTTGCTGATATTTTCTATTTTTACCAATTATCTACATTTTTTGCAAAATTAATGAATTTTGAAATATTTTTTTCATGTTTTTGAGCATTCAAGGGATTTTTTCGTACTTTATTATATTTTTATGGAATTTTATGATTTTCTATACAGTCATAATATTTCTATGATTTTTTCCTCATTCAAAGATTCTAAATTCCATGCGTGCCACTTGAAAAAATTCAAGCATACTTGGAAAACTTACTTACAAAATGAAAATTCATATTTAACCTCATAATGTAAAAAATTCAAAAGAAGTCGAGTATTTTAAAAACATATTTATCCTCATAATCTTAAAAAAATTAAATCGCTGATTCGATTAGAAAACCCTTATTTTTACATATATGGCTCCTAAAAAAATAAAATTTGATATTTAACCTTAAAAGGCTAAATTTTCGCATATATACCACTTTGAAAAAAGAAAATTAACCAGAAAAATATTTTTGACATATATACCTCTTAAAAACTGAAATTGAAGACTCAATTTCAAAATCTTAATTATCGCACATAAACCCCTTTAGAGAATGAAATGCATATTCCAAACATAATGTTTTTAAACTTTTTATAGTTTGTGGGATTTTTTATATTTTTCATGAAGTTTAAGGGGGGGGGTTTTGAGATTTCCCTAATTTCACAGAGTTTCGGAGGCTTTTCTGTGATATTTTGTACTTTCACCAGTTTTCAACATTTTTTGCAAAATTAATGTATCCTGTATTTTATTTACTTTGAAGCATTTTTTTCTCAATTTTTGAACATTCAAGGGAGATTTCTCCCTAATTTTTTATATTTTTAGAAAATTTTATGGTTTTCCATAATTTCATAATTTTTCTGTGATTCTCTCATCGTTCTAAAAATTTAATTTATTTGCATATACCACTTAAAAAAATTCAAAGTTTCTCGGAAAACATACCTCAAAATCGAAAATACATTTTTAACCTCGTAATGTGGCAAGTTCCAAAAGAAGTAAAGTATTTTTAAAACTTATTTTGCACTTTTATGAATTATTTGTAATTTTTGCATATTTAACAAATTTTGTACTTTTTTTGCGCTCAAGGGTTATTTTTTGCCTCATTTGAAAATTTCAATTTACTTGCGTACACCTCTTAAAAAAATTCAAACTTTCTTGAAAAACTTATCTAAAAAATGAAAATACAAATTAACCTCGTAAGGTAAAAAATTCGAAAGAAATAAAGTACTACAAAAAATGATTCTACCTCAAAACTTAAAAAATGAAATCGCATATTCAATAAAATAGCACTAATTTTCACATATATGTCTCTTTCAAAAATAAAATTTCATATTTAACCTGAAAGAACTTAATTTCCTCATATAAACCACTTTGAAAGAAGAAAATTACGTAGAGACAAGTTGTTGGCATAAATATCTCTTAAAAACTGAAGTGGAAGACTCAATCTAAAAATTTTAATTATCGCATATAGACCCCTTTAGAGAACGAAATGCATATTTAAAAGCAAATTTTTATGTTTTTTTGTAGTTTCGGGGATTTTGTCTACTTTCATGAAGCTTGAGGGTTCTTTTAAGATTTCCATGATTTTGTGGACTTTGGGAGGGTTTTTGGTGATATTTTCTATTTTTACCAATTCTCTACATTTTTTGCAAAATTAATGAATTTTGAATTTTTTTTCATGTTTTTTAGCTTTCAAGGGAGTTTTTTACACTTTAGTATATTTTTATGGAATTGTATGATTTTCTATACTGTCATAATGATTCTATGATTTTTTTCCTAACTCAAAGATTCTAATTTCCTTGCGTGCCACTTAAAAAAATTCAATCATGCTTGGAAAACTTACTTACAAAATGAAAATTCATATTTACCCTCATAATGTGAATTCAAAAGGAGTCAAGTATTTTAAAAATATATTTATCCTCATAATCTTAAGAAATTAAATCGCTGATTCGATTAGAAAACCCTGATTTTTACATATATGACTCCTACAAAAATAAAATTTCATATTTAGCCTTAAAGGGCTTAATTTTCGCATATATACCGTTTTGAAAAAATAAAATTAACCAGAAAAATATTTTGGACATGTATACCTCTTAAAAACTGAAATTGAAGACTCAATTTCAATATCTTAATTATCGCAAATATACCCCTTTAGAGAATGAAATGCATATTCAAAACATTTTTTTTTTTGAATTTTTATAGTTTCTAGGATTTTTTTATATTTTCATGAAGTTTAAGGAGTTTTTTGGGATTTCTCTAATTTCACAGAGTTTCAGAGGTTTTTCTATGTTATTTTGTACTTTCACCAGTTTTTTACATATTTTGCACATTTAATGTATCTTGTATTTTATTTACTTTGAAGCATTTTTTTGTCAATTTTTGAACTTTCAAGGGAGATTTCTTCATAATTTTTTATATTTTTATAAAATTTTATGGTTTTCCAAACTTTCATAATTTTTCTGTGATTTTATTTTTCGTTCTAAAAATTTAATTTATTTGCATATACCACTTAAAAAAAGTTCAAATTTGCTCGGAAAACATCCCTTAAAATTGAAAATACATATTTAACCTCATAACATAGCAAGTTAAAATAAAGTAAAGTATTTTTAAAACTTCTTTTGCCCATTTAAGAATTATCTATAATTTTTGCATATTTAATAAATTTTGTATCTTGTTTACGTTTAAGAGTTATTTTTTAGTTTTTGAACCTTCAAGGGAGGGTTTTTATATATCTTTATATTTTTTTGCTAATTTTATGGTTTTCTATACTTTGAAAAATTTTCTGTGATTTTTTTTCCTCATTTGAAAATTTCAATTTACCTGCGTACACCTCTTAAAAAAAAATTTCAAACTTTCTTGGAAAACTTATCTAAAAAATGAAAATACATATTAACCTCGTGAGGTAAAAAATTCGAAAGTAATAAAATAATTTAATAAATTATTTTGCCTCATAACTTAAAAAATGAACTCACATATTCAATAAAAAAGCACTGATTTTCACATGTATGTCTTTTTCAAAAGTAAAATTTCATATTTAACTTGAAAGAACTTAATTTTCGTATATAAACCGCTTTGAAAGAAGAAAATTATGTACAGAAAAGTTTTTGGCATTTATATTTCTTAAAAACTAAAATGGAAGACTCAATCTGAAAATTCTAATTCTCGCATATATACCCCTTTAGAGAATGAAAGGCATATTTGAAAAAGAATTTTTATGTTTTTCTGTAGTTTTAGGGATTTTCTCTACTTTCATGAAGTTTGAGGGCTCTTCTAAGATTTTCATGATTTTATGGACTTTGGGTGGGGTTTTGGCGATATTTTCCATTTTTACCAATTCTCTACATTTTTTGCAAAATTAATGAATTTTGAAATACTTTTTTCATGTTTTTGAGCTTTCAAGGGAGTTTTTTATACTTTATTATATTTTTATGGAATTTTATGATTTTCTATACTGTCAAAATATTTCTATGATTTTTTTCCTAATTCAAAGATTCTAATTTCCTTGCGTGCCACTTAAAAAAAATTCAATCATGCTTGGAAAACTTACAAAATGAAAATTCATATTTAACCTCATAATGTGTAAAATTCAAAAGACGTCAAGTATTTAAAAAACATATTGATCCTCATAATCTTAAAAAATAAAATCGCTGATTCGATTAGAAAACCCTGATTTTTACATATATGACTCCTACAAAAATAAAATTTCATATTTAACCTTAAGGGGTTAATTTTCGCATATATACCGTTTTGAAAAAAGAAAATTAACCAGAAAAATATTTTGGACATATATATCTCTTCAAAATTGAAATTGAAGAGTCAATTTTAAAATCTTAATTATCGCATATATACCCCTTTAGAGAATGAAATGCATATTCAAAACATAATCTTTTTAAAATTTTTATAGTTTCCGGGATATTTTATATTTTCAGGAAGTTTAAGGATTTTTTTGGGATTTCTCTAATTTCACGGAGTTTCAGCGGTTTTTCTATGTTATTTTGTACTTTCACCAGTTTTCTACATATTTTGCAAATTTAATGTATCTTGTATTTTATTTACTTTGAAGCATATTTTTTCTCAATTTTTGAACTTTCAAGGTAGATTTCTTCATAATTTTTTATATTTTAAGAGAATTTTATGGTTTTCCATACTTTCATAATTCTTTTGTGATTTGTTTCGTCATTCTAATAATTTAATTTATTTGCATATGCCACTTAAAAAAAAAATTTCAAAGTTGCTCGGAAAACAACCCTTAAAATTGAAAAGCAATAAAGTATTTTTAAAACTTATTTTGCGCTTTTACGAAATATCTCTAATTTTTGTATATTTAATAAATTTTGCATTTTTTTTAGTTCAAGGGTTGTTTTTATGTTTTCGAACTTTCGAGGGAGGGTTTTTATATATCTTTATATCTTTAGGGAATTTTATGGTTTTCTATACTTTGAAGAATTTTCTGTGATTTTTTGCCTCATTTGAAAATTTCAATTTACTTGCGTACACCTCTTAAAAAAATTCAAACTTTCTTGAAAAAATTATCTAGAAAATGAAAATACATATTAACCACGTAAGGTAAAAGATTCGAAAGAAATAAAGTACTGCAAAAAATGATTCTACCTCAAAACTTAAAAAATAAAATTGCATATTGAATAAAAAAGCACTGATTTTCACATATATGTCTCTTTCAAAAATAAAATTTCATATTTAACATGAAAGAACTTAATTTCCGCATATAAACCACTTTGAAAGAATAAAATTGCGTAGAGAAAATTTTTTGGCATATATATCTCTTAAAAACTAAAATGGAAGACTCAATCTGAAAAATTTAATTATCGCATATACACCCCTTTAGAGAACGAAATGCATATTTAACAGAGAATTTTTATGTTCTTTTGTAGTTTCAGGGATTTTGTCTACTTTCATGAAGCTTGAAGGTTCTTTTAAGATTTCCATTATTTTATGGACTTTGGGAGGGGTTTTGGTGATATTTTCTATTTTTACCAATTCTCTACATTTTTCTACAAAATTAATGAATTTTGAAATATTTTTTCACATGTTTTTTAGCTTTCAAGGGAGTTTTTTATACTTTAATATATTTTTATGGAATTTTATGATTTTCTATACTGTCATAATATTTCTATGATTTTTTTTCCTAATTCAAAGATTCTAATTTCCTTGCGTGCCACTTAAAAAAAATTCAATCATGCTTGGAAAACTTACTTAGAAAATGAAAATTCATATTTAACCTCATAATGTGAAAAATTCAAAAGAAGTCAAGTATTATAAAACATATTTACCCTCATAATCTTAAAAAATAAAATCGCTGATTCCATTAGAAAACCCTGATTTTTACATATATGACTCCTACAAAAATAAAATTTCATATTTAACCTTAAAGGGCTTAATTTTCGCATATATACCGTTTTGAAAAAAGAAAATTAACCAGAAAAATATTTTGGACATATATACCTCTTGAAAATTGAAATTGAAGACTCAATTTCAAAATATTAATTATCGCATATATACCCATTCAGAGAATGAAATGCATACTCTAAACATAATTTTTTTAAAATTTTTATATTTTCATGAATTTTAACGGGTATTTTGGGATTTCTCTAATTTTATGAAGTTTCAGAGGTTTTTCTATGTTATTTTGTACTTTCACCAGTTTTCTACATATTTTGCAAATTTAATGTATCTTGTATTTTATTTACTTTGAAACATTTTTCTCTCAATTTTTGAACTTTCAAGGGAGATTTTTTCATAATATTTTTATATTTTTAGAAAATTTTATGGTTTTCCATACTTTCATAATTTTTTTGTGATTTTTTATCTCATTCTAATAATTTAATTTATTTGCTTATGCCACTTAAAAAAAAAATTCAAAGTTGCTCAGAAAACATAACTTAAAATTGAAAATACATATTTAACCTCGTAACATAGCAAGTTCAAAAGAAGTAAAGTATTTTTAAAACTTATTTTGTGCTTTTATGAATTATCTGTAATTTTTGTATCTTTAATAAATTTTGTATTTTTTTTACGTTCAAGGGATGTTTTTCAGTTTTGGAACTTTCGAGGGAGGTTTTTTATATATCTTTATATTTTTAGGGAATTTTATGATTTTCTATACTTTGGAAAATTTTCTGTGATTTTTTGCCTCATTTGAAAAGTTCAATTTACTTGCGTACACCTCTTAAAAAAAATTCAAACTTGCTTGGAAAACTTATCTAAAAAATGAAAATACATATTAACCTCGTAAGGTAAAAAAGTCGAAAGAAATAAAGTACTACAAAAAATGATTCTGCCTCAGAACATATAAAATGAAATCGCATGTTCAATAAAAAAGCACTGATTTTCACATATATGTCTCTTTCAAAAATAAATTTTCATATTTAACCTGAAAGAACTTAATTTCCGCATATAAACCGCTTTAAAAGATGAAAATTACGTAGAGAGAAGTTATTGACATATATATCTCTTAAAAACTGAAGTGGAAGACTCAATCTGAAAATTTAAATTATCGCATATACACCCCTTTAGAGAATGAAATGCATATTTAAAAGAGAATTTTTATGTTTTTTTGTAGTTTTGGGGATTTTGTCTAGTTTCATGAAGCTTGAGGGTTCTTTTAAGATTTCCATGATTTTATGGACTTTGGGAGGGTTTTTGGCGATATTTTCTATTTTTACAAATTCTCTACATTTTTCTACAAAATTAATGAATTTTGAAATTTTTTTTCATGTTTTTGAGCTTTCAAGGGAGTTTTTTTATACTTTATTATATTTTTATGGAATTTTATGATTTTCTATACTGTCATAATATTTCTATGATTTTTTTTCCCTAATTCAAAGATTCTAATTTCCTTGCGTGCCACTTAAAAAAAATTCAATCATGCTTGAAAAACTTACTTACAAAATGAAAATTCATATTTAGCCTCATAATGTGAAAAATTCAAAAGAAGTGAAGTATTTCAAAAACATATTTATCCTCATAATCTTAAAAAATAAAATCGCTGATTCGATTAGAAAACCCTGATTTATACATATATGACTCCTACGAAAATAAAATTTCATATTTAACCTTAAAGGGCTTAATTTTCGCATATATATCGTTTTGAAAGAAGGAAATTAACCGGAAAAATATTTTGGACAGGTGTACCTCTTAAAAATTGAAATTGAAGACTCAATTTCAAAATCTTATTTATCGCATATATACCCCTTCAGAGAATGAAATGCATATCCAAAACATAATTTTTTTAAAAAAATTTTATAGTTTCTTGGATTTTTTTATATTTTCATGAAGTTTAAGGAGTTTTTTGGGATTTCTCTAATTTCACGGAGTTTCAGAGGTTTTTCTATGTTATTTTATAGTTTCACCAGTTTTCTACATATTTTGCAAATTTAATGTATCTTGTATTTTATTTACTTTGAAGCATTTTTTTCTGAATTTTTGAACTTTCAAGGGAGATTTCTTCATAATTATTTTATATTTTTAGAAAATTTTATGGTTTTCCATACTTTCATAATTTTTCTATGATTTTTTTCCTCGTTCTAATAATTTAATTTATTTGCATATGAAACTTAAAAAAAAATTCAAAGTTGCTCGGAAAACATCCCTTAAAATTGAAAATACATATTTAACCTAGTAACGTAGCAAGTTCAAAAGAAGTAAAGTATTTTTAAAACTTATTTTGCACTTTTAGGAATTATCTGTAATTTTTGTATCTTTAACAAATTTTGTATTTTTTTTACGTTCAAGGGATGTTTTTAAGTTTTGGAACTTTCGAGGGAGGGTTTTTATATATCTTTATATTTTTAGGGAATTTTATGATTTTCTATACTTTGGAAAATTTTCTTTGATTTTTTGCCTCATTTGAAAATTTCAATTTACTTGCGTACACCTCTTAAAAAAAAATTCAAACTTGCTTGGAAAACTTATCTAAAAAATGAAAATACATATTAATCTCGTAAGGTAAAAAATTTGAAAGAAATGAAGTACTACAAAAAATGATTCTGCCTCAAAACTTAAAAAATGAAATCGCATATTCAATAAAAAAGCACTGATTTTCACATATGTCTCTCTCAAAAATAAAATTTCAGATTTAACCTGAAAGAACTTAATTTCCGCATATAAACCACTTTTAAAGAAAAAAATTATGTTGAGAAAAGTTATTGGCATATATATCTCTTAAAAACTGAAGTGGAAGACTCAATCTGAAAATTTAAATTATCACATATACACCCCTTTAGAGAACGAAATGCATATTTAAAAGAGAATTTTTATGTTTTTTTGTAGTTTCGGGGATTTTGTCTACTTTCATGAAGCTTGAGGGTTCTTTTAAGATTTCCATGACTTTTTGGACATTGGGAGGGTTTTTGGTGATATTTTCTAATTTTACCAATTCTCTACATTTTTCTACAAAATTAATGATTTTCGAAATATTTTTTCTCATGTTTTTGAGCTTTCAGGGGAGTTTTTTTATACTTTATTATATTTTTATGGAATTTTATGATTTTCTATACTGTCATAATATTTCTCTGATTTTTTTCCTAATTCAAAGATTCTAGTTTCCTTGCGTGCCACTTAAAAAAAATTCAATCATGCTTGGAAAACTTACGTACAAAATGAAAATTCATATTTAACCTCATAATGTGAAAAATTCAAAAGAAGTCAAGTATTTTAAAAAAATATTTATCCTCATAATCGTAAAAAATAAAATCGCTGATTCGATTAGAAAACCCTGATTTTTACATATATGACTCCTACAAAAATAAAATTTCATATTTAACCTTAAAGGGCTTAATTTTGGCATATATACCGTTTTGAAAGAAGGAAATTAACCAGAAAAATATTTTGGACATGTGTACCTCTTAAAAATTGAAATTGAAGACTCAATTTCAAAATCTTAATTATCGTATATATACCCATTCAGAGAATGAAATGCATACTCTAAAGATAATTTTTTTAAAATTTTTATATTTTCTGGGATTTTTTATATTTTCATGAATTTAAACGGGTTTTTTTGGGATTTCTCTAATTTTACGGAGTTTCATAGGTTTTTCTATGCTATTTTGTACTTTCACCAGTTTTCTACATATTTTGCAAATTTAATGTATCTTGTATTTTATTTACTTTGAAGCATTTTTTTCTCAATTTTTGAACTTTCAAGGGAGATTTCTTCATAATGTTTTATATTTTTAGAAAATTTTATGGTTTTCCATACTCTCATAATTTTTCTGTGAATTTTTTCCTCATTCTAAAAATTTAATTTACTTGCATATACCACTTAAAAAAATTCAAAGTTGCTCGAAAAACATCCCTTAAAATTGAAAATACATATTAAACCTCGTAACGTAGCAAGTTCAAATGAAGTAAAGTATTTTTAAAACTTATTTTACTCTTTTACGAATTATCTGTAATTTTTATATGTTTCATAAATTTTGTCTTTTTTTTACGTTCAAGGGATATTTTCAAGTTTTTGAACTTTTGAGGGAGGGGTTTTATATATCTTTATATTTTTTAGGAATTTTATGATTTTGTCTGCTTTGAAATTTTTTTTTTTATTTTTTGCCCCATTTGAAAATTTTAATTTACTTGCATACACCTCTTAAGAAAATTCAATCTTGCTTGGAAAACTTATCTAAAAAATGAAAATACATATTAACCTCGTAAGGTAAAAAATTTGAAAGAAATAAAGTACTACAAATAATGATTCTGCCTCAAAACTTAAAAAATGAAATCGCATATTCAATAAAAAAGCACTGATTTTCACATATATGTCTCATTCAAAAATAAAATTTCATATTTAACCTGAAAGAACTTAATTTCCGCATATAAACCTCTTTAAAAGAAGAAAATTACGTAGAGAGAAGTTATTGGCATATATATCTCTTAAAAACTGAAGTGGAAGACTCAATCTGAAAATTTAAATTATCGCATATACACCCTTTAGAGAACGAAATGCATATTTAAAAGATAATTTTTATGTTTTTGTTGTAGTTTCGGGGATTTTGTCTACTTTCATGAAGCTTGAGAGTTCTTTTAAGATTTCCATGATTTTATGGACTTTGGGAGGGTTTTTGATGATATTTTCTATTTTTACAAATTCTCTACATTTTTCTACGAAATTAATGAATTTTGAAATATTTTTTTCATGTTTTTGAGCTTTCAAGGGAGTTTTTTATACTTTATTATATTTTTATGGAATTTTATGATTTTCTATACTGTCATAATATTTTTATGATTTTTTTTCCTAATTTGAAATTCTAATTTCCTTGCGTTCCACTTAAAAAAAAATTCAATCATGCTTTGAAAAACTTACTTACAAAATGAAAATTCATATTTAGCCTCATAATGTGAAAAATTCAAAAGAAGTGAAGTATTTCAAAAACATATTTATCCTCATAATCTTAAAAAATAAAATCGCTGATTCGATTAGAAAACCCTGATTTATACATATATGACTCCTACAAAAATAAAATTTCATATTTAACCTTAAAGGGCTTAATTTTCGCATATAGATCGTTTTGAAAGAAGGAAATTGACCGGAAAAATATTTTGGACAGGTGTACCTCTTAAAAAAGTGAAATTGAGATTCAATTTCGAATCCTAATTATCACGTATATACCCCTTTAGAGAATGAAATGCATATTCAAAACATAATTTTTTAAAAAATTTTTTAGTTTCTTGGATTTGTTTATATTTTCATGAAGTTTAAGGCATTTTTTGGGATTTCTCGAATTTCACAGAGTTTCAGAGGTTTTTATACGTTATTTTGTACTTTCACCAGTTTTCTACATATTTTGCAAATTTAATGTATCTTGTATTTTATTTACTTTGAAGCATTTTTTTCTCAATTTTTGAACTTTCAAGGCAACTTTCTTCATAATTTTTTATGTTTTTAGAAAATTTTATGGTTTTCCGTACTTTCATAATTTCTCTGTGAATTTTTTCCTCATTCTAAAAATTTAATTTATTTGCATATACCACTTAAAAAAATTCAAATTTGCTTGGAAAACATACCTTAAAATTGAAAATACAAATTTAACCTCGTAACGTAGCAAGTTCAAAAGAAGTAAAGTATTTTTAAAACTTATTTTGAGCTTTTGCGAATTATCTGTAATTTTTGCATATTTAATAAATTTTGTATTTTTTTTACGTTCAAGGGTTGTTTTTAAGTTTTTGAACTTTCGATGGAGGGTTTCTATATATCTTTAAATTTTTAGGGAATCTTGTGATTTTCTATGCTTTGAAAAATTTTCTGTGATTTTTTGCCTCATTTGAAAAGTTCAATTTACTTGCGTACACCTCTTAAAAAAATTCAAACTTGCTTGGAAAACTTATCTAAAAAATGAAAATACATATTAACCTCGTAAGGTAAAAAATTCAAAAGCAATAAAGGTACTGCAAAAAATTATTTTGCCACATAACTTAAAAAATAAAATCACATATTGGATAAAAAAGCACTGCTTTTCACATATATGTCTCTTTCAAAAATAAAATTTCATATTTAACCTGAAAGAACTTAATTTACGCATATAAACCACTTTGAAAGGAGAAAATTACGTAGAGAAAGGTTTTTGACATATATATCTCTTAAACACTGAAATGGAAGACTCAATCTGAAAAATTTAATTATCGCATATACACCCCTTTAGAGAACGAAATGCATATTTAAAAGAGAATTTTTATGTGTTTTTTTGTAGTTTCAGGGATTCTTTCTACTTTCATGAAGCTTGAGGGTTCTTTTAAGATTTCCATGATTTTATGGACTTTGGGTGGGTTTTTGGTGATATTTTCAATTTTTACCAATTCTCTACATTTTTGTGCAAAATTAATGATTTTTGAAATATTGTTTTTCATGTTTTTGAGCTTTCAATGGAGTTTTTTATACTTTATTATATTTTTATGGAATTTTGTGATTTTCTATACGGTCATAATATTTCTATGATTTTTTTCCTCATTCAACGAATCTAATTTCCTTGCCCGCCGCTTGAAAAAAATTCAAACTTGCTTGAAAAACTTACTTACAAAATGAAAATTCATATTTAACCTCATAATGTCAAAAATTCAAAAGAAGTCAATTATTTTAAAACTTATTTATCCTCATAGTATTAAAAAATTAAATCGCTGATTAGATTAGAAAACCCTGATGTTTACATATATAACTCTTAAAATAATAAAATTTCATATTTAACCGAAATGGACTTAATTTTCACATATATGCCATTTTGAAAAATGAAAATTAACTAGAAAAATGTTTTTGACATATATACCTCTTAAAAACTAAAATTGAAGACACAATTTCAAAATCTTAGTTATCGCATATATACCCATTTAGAGAATGAAATGCATATTGAAAACATAATTTTTTTGAACTTTTTATAGTTTTCCGGATTTTTTATATTTTCATGAAGTTTAAGGGTTTTTTTCAGATTTCTCTAATTTCAAGGAGTTTCGGATTTTTTTCTATGATATGTTTTACTTTCACCAGTTTTCTACATTTTTTGCGAACTTAATGTATCTTGTATTTTATTTACTTTGGAGCATTTTTGTCTCAATTTTTGAACTTTCAAGGGACATTTCTTCACAACTTTTTACATTTTTAGAAAATTTTATGGTTTTCCATACTTTCATAATTTCTCTGTGAATTTTTTCCTCGTTCTAAAAATTTAATTTATTTGCATATACCACTTAAAAAAAATTCAAATTTGCTTGGAAAACATACCTTAAAATTGAAAATACAAATATAACCTCGTAACGTAGCAAGTTCAAAAGAAGTAAAGTATTTTTAAAACTTATTTTGCACTTTAACGAATTATCTGTAATTTTTGCATATTTAATAAATTTGGTATTTTTTTTACGTTCAAGGGTTGTTTTTAAGTTTTTGAACTTTCGATGGAGGGTTTCTATATATCTTTAAATTTTTAGGCAATATTGTGGTTTTCTATGCTTTGAAAAATTTTCTGTGATTTTTTCCCTCATTTGAAAAGTTCAATTTACTTGCGTACACCTCTTAAAAAAATTCAAACTTGCTTGGAAAACTTATCTAAAAAATGAAAATACATATTAACCTCGTAAGGTAAAAAATTGGAAAGCAATAAAGGTACTGCAAAAAATTATTTTGCCTCATAACTTAAAAAATAAAATCGCATATTCAATAAAAAAAAGCACTGATTTTCACATATATGTCTCTTTCAAAAATAAAAGTTCATATTTAACCTGAAAGAACTTAATTTACGCCTATAAACCACTTGGAAAGGAGAAAATTGCGTAGAGAAAGGTTTTTGGCATATATATCTCTTAAAAACTGAAATGGAAGACTCAATCTGAAAAATTTAATTATCGCATATACGCCCCTTTAGAGAACGAAATGCATATTTAAAAGAGAATTTTTATGTGTTTTTTTTTGTAGTTTCAGGGATTCTTTCTACTTTCAGGAAGCTTGAGGGTTCTTTTAAGATTTCCATGATTTTATGGACTTTGGGGGGGTTTTTGGTGGTAT
>RXID01016797.1:0-27479 GCA_005019695.1 Trichopus zeylanicus subsp. travancoricus
TCTACAACTACTACTGCTACTACTACTACTACTACAGCTATTGCCACTGCTACTACTACTGCAACTACAACAACTACTACAATAGCTACTAATACTAATACTACTACACCTACTACTACTGCTACTACTACTTCTGCTACCACCACTACTACCAATACTACTACCACCACCACTACTACCACAACAACTACTACTGCTGCTGCTACTCCTATTAATACTTCTACTACTTTAGCTATTAATACTACTACTCCTCCTCCTCCTCCTCCTCCTCCTACTACTCCTATCACTAGTACTAGTACTAGTACTAGTACTACTACTTCTTCAACAACTACTACTACTACAACTCCTACACCAACTTCCACAACTACTCCTACTACTAATATTACTACTACTACTACAACTACTGCATCTTCTACTACTACTACTACAACTTCAACAAAAACAACTACTCCTAATACAAATCCGACTACAACAACAACAACAACTACTACTACTACTACGACCACGACTTCTACTACAACTACTACTACAGCTGCTTCTCCTTCTACCATTACTAATGCTACTGTTGCCGCCGCTGTTGCTCCTACCAATATTACTACTACCCATACTACTATTACTACTACTACTACTACTACTACTATTATTACTACTACTACTACTACTACCACGACTTCAACTACTAGCACAATTGCTACTACTACTACTCCTACTATGAGCACTCCTAGTACTAACACAAACACTACTACGACTACTAGTACTACCCTAGCTACCACTAGTCTTACGACTACTATTACAACTACTGCTACCAATACTACTACTCATGCTAATACTCCTAGTAGTGCTAATACTACTATTATTACTACAACTACTCCTCCTACTACTACTACTACTACAACCACTACTTTTACAACTACTATCACTACTTCTACTACTGCTGCTACTGTGACCACTACTGCTACTGCTATTGCAACTACTGCTATTATTGCTACTAGTTCTTCTACTACTACAATTACAGCTACGACTGCAACTGCTGATTCTACAATTACTACTGCCACTATTACAACAACTACTACTACGACTACTACTATTACTACTACTACTGCAACATCCGCAACTACTGCTACTCCTACTACTACAACAACGATAACAAGAACAATAGCTACTACTAGTAGTACTACTACTTCACCTCCAATTGCTGCCACTACTACTACTATTACCGCGACTAGTAGTACTACTATTATTTCTATGACAACCACTGTAGTTGCTACTTTTACTACTACAACAGCTACGCTATTGCTGCTACTGAATCTATGGCTACTACTACTACTATAGCTACAACTACTATTATTGCTACTTCTACTCCTACTACGAAAACTGCTATTACGACTACTACTTCTAACACTTCTACTACTGATATTGCCATTGCTATTACTATGCTGCTGCAATTACTACTTCTACTCCCACTACTAGTACTATTACAATTGGTAGTAGTAGTAGTAGTACTACTACTACTACAACTACTATAGCTGCTGCTTCTACTACAACAACTACTATAATAACTACTGCTACAACTTCAACTACTACTACTACTACTACTCCTCCTGCCATTGCGACGGCTACTACCATAACTAGTACTTCTATTCCTGCTACTACTACTTATATTACTACCACAAATACAACTACTAATACTACTATTACTACTACTCCTAAAACTCCTACCACAATTTCAACTACTACTATTGCTACTACTGCTGCTTCTACTACTCTACCTACGACTCATACTTTTGCTACCACCACTACTACTACTCCTACACCTACTACTACTACTACTACTACTGTTGTTGCTACTACTACTACTACAACAACTACTGCTACAACTACAACAACTACTACTGCTACTACTACTACTACAACTACTACTGCTATAACAACAACAACAACTACTACTATTTATACTACTGCTACTACTTCTCCTACTACTCTTGCTCCCACTACCACTACTCGTGAAACTCGTAATACTTCAGCTACCTCTACTACCACTACTTCTTCTACTACTATACTACTACTCCTCCTCCTCCTAATACTACTAGTATTACTACTACTCCTAATACTCCTACAACAAATGTTTCCACTGCTATTGCTACTACTACAACTACTACAACTGCAACGACTACTACTACTACTATTACTAATTCCACTACTGGTACTTAGTACTACTACTACTCCTCCTCCTACTATTACTACGGTGATAACTACAACAGCTACTACTCCTACTCCCACTTCAACTCCTACTCCTACTACTAGTAATACTACTGCTACTACTGCTGTGAGTACTACTACAACGACTACCGCCACTAGTACAACAACTACTACTGCTAATGCAACTACTACTACTACTACTAATGCTATTGCTACTACTGTTGTTTCTACTTCTACTGCAACTGCTCCTATTTCTACTACTATTGCTACTACAACTACTACCACTACTACTATAACTACTACTACTACTAGAGCTACAATAGTTACTACTACAACTAAAATAACTACTACTACTACCCTTGCTACTACTACTACTGCTACTACTAAAACCACCACTACTATAACAAACACTACCACTATTGCTACTATTACTGCTACTGCTACTAATACTAATACTACTACTAATCTCAATACTCCTTCTACAACTACTACTAGTACTACAATTACTACTACATCTACTACTCCAAATACTCCTCTTGCTATTGATACTACTACTGTTGCTGCCATTACTACCACAACCACCACCACGACTATTGTTGCTGCTGCTATTAATACTACTACAACAACTACTACTACTATTACTACAACCACCACTACTACTACTTGTGTTGCTGCTACTACTACCATTGCTACCACTAAAGCTACTACTACAACTCTTCTTACTACTAGTCTACTACTACACCTGCTCCAACTCCAATTGTGACTACTACTCCTACTACTACAACCACTACTATTAATAGTATTCCAATTCCTGCTACTACTACTACTACTACTACTACTACTACTACTACTACTACTACTACTACTACTACTACTACTACTATTACTACTACTACTAATAATAATAATACTACTACTACTAGTAGTACTGTTGTTACTGTTACTACCGCTGCCGCTGATGATACTGGTACTAATACTACCACTTCCACTTTTTGTACAACTGCTATTACTAATACTCCTATTTCAACTACTATTATTACTACTTCTGCTACTGCCGCCGCTGCTGCTACCACTACCACTACTACAACTGCTAATACAAATGTCACTCCTGCTGCTACTTGTACTACTACTGCAACTCTTACGACTGCTATTACTACCACCACTATTAGTCTAGTAGTACCACTACTATAACAACAACACTACTACTACTCCTGCTACTACTACTACGATGACTATTACTACTACTACCACTACAACTTCTGCTACTACTATTACTACTAATGTTGTTGATGTCGCTAATCCGACTACTACTATAACAATAACTACTACTACTATGACTACTATACTATAACTACTACTGCTACGACTACAACTCAAACTACTCCTGCTACTGCGACTACTAGTCCTACTTTCACTACTAGTACTACTAATACTGCTACTACTACTACTACTAATGCTGCTACTACTACTAATACTACTACAACTACTACTCCTACTTTGACTATTATTACTACTACTACTACTATTGCTACTACAACTACTACTACTACTTCTACTACTATGTGTACTACTACCACTGCAACTACTACTACCACAACTACTTCTGCTACTGCTGCTACTAGTACTACAACTACTATAGCTTTGACTGCTACTAATGCTATAATGACAGATCCTGCTCCGCTGACTACTACTCCAAAAACAACTACTACTACTAGTGTTATTCCTACTGCAACTACTCCAACTGCTACTAACATAATTACTACTGCTAACTGCTACTTCTATTACTATAACTACTACTACAACAAAAACAACAACTACTACTAGTGCTACAACAACAACAACAACAACAACAACAACTACTACTACTACTACAACAACTTCAACTACTACCACTTCTATTACCACCGCTGCTACTCCAACACCATTTACTATTACCACTACTACTACTGTTCCAACTCCTACTACTACTTCTGTTGTTGCTACTGCTACTACTACTAACACTATTATTGTCACTGCTATCACTACTACTAACACTACGATTGCTTCTACTACTCTGACTACTACTAATACTACTACTACTATGACTACCACTACCACCGCTACTGCAACTGCTGCTACGGCTGCTACTACTACTACTACTGTTGTTGCTGTTGGTGCTAATACTACTACTAATACTCCAATTACTACTGTCGCTACTACTAAAACTAGTGTAGCTACAAGTACTATATTGCTATTGTTGCTACTACTACTACTATTACCACTTTTGCTATTGCTGCCGCAATTCCTCCTACTGTTGTTACTGCTGATGCTACTACTACAACTACACCACTAATGCTACAGTATCGACCACTACCACTATAAGTACTATTGGTATTACATTTGCTGCTACTACACTCACTTCTACTAGAACTACTGCTGCAACTACTATTACACTACTACTACTACGAGTAATGCTACTACTGCTACTGTTACAATTGCTATGATTATAACTAGTGGTACTAGTAGTTCTACTACTGCTACTTCTACTGCTACAGATACTACTACTGCTACTGCAAGTGCTGCTGCTACTACTACTTTTACAACTACCACTACCGTTACCACTACTATTTGTACCACTACTGCTATTACCAATACTACTACTATTACTGCTACCACTACTACTACAACTATGACTACTACAGCTACAACTACCACTATTACTACTACTACTACTTCTACAACTTTTGCTACTAATATTGCTGCCTCTGCTGCTGCTGCTACTACTACTGCTGCAACCACTACTACTGCTATTGCCACTACTACTGTTACTGCTATTGCTACAACTACTACAACTACTATAACTACTACCACTACTACTACTATTACTACCACTACTACTATTACAGCTGCTACTGTTATCACGACTACTAATTCTTCTTCTTCTACTACTACTACTGCTACTACTCCTGCGCCTTCTACTACTATGACTACAACAACTACAACTACCTGTACTACTACTACTAGTAGTACTTCAGCGACTTTCACTAATACTATTATCGCGTCTACCGCTACTACTACTACTACTACTACTACTACTACTACTCTGGCAGCTGCTGCTACTACTACTACTACTACTTTTGCAACTATAAATACTACTAAAACTAATACTCCTAAGATAATACCACTATTACTAATACTACTAATACTAATACTAACAATATTTCCACTACTACTACTAATACTACCAAAACTATTAATTTTGCTACTGCTATTGCTACTAGTATTGCTACTACTGCTGCTCCAACTGCCAATACGTCTACTACTACTATGATGACTATTGCTGCTAATGCTGCTGCTACTACTACTTCTAGTATTACTTCTATTATTACAACTACTACTATTTTTGCAACGACAACTATTGCTACCAATGCTGTTGCTGCTACGACAGCTACTACCACTATAATTGCTGCTCCTTCTGCCATGGCTACTTCTATTACTATAAGTACTACTGCCACTTCTTCTACAACAATTCCTACTACTACTCCTGCTCCTCCTCCCACTACTACCACAGCAACTACTACTATTGCAACTACAACTACTGCTATTACTACAAGTAGTCCATCTAGTACTACTACTACTCCTCCTCCTATTACTACTACTACTATTTGTACTACTACTACTACTACTTGTACAATAACAACAACAACAACTACTACTACTACTACTACTACAATAACTATTACTTTTGCTACTATTACTACTACTACTTCAACTTCTGCTATTTCTGCTACTACGACTACTACTACTCCTGGTGATACTGCTACTAGTACAATTGATTCTACTACTACTGCTACTACGACTTTGATTACTACTACCGCTACTATGACTGTGGCTACTACTTCTGCTACCACAACAACTACTGCTAAAACTACTGCAACTACTTTTGCTTCTGCTACTGCTACTCCTCTTACTTCAACTATTCCTGTGCCAACTGCTACTACTGCTTCTACTACTACTACTACTGCTACTACTATTACAACTACAACTACTACTCCTACTGCTACTATTACTACTACTACTACTACTACTACTACTACTACTACTACTACTATTACGACTACTGCAACTACTAATACTACTTCTACTACTGCTACAAGAAATATTACTACTGTGACTACTAAAACTTCTAGCACTACTATTACTACTACTACTACTACTTCTTCTAGTACTACAACTATTGCTACAATATTTCTTCGATTACTTCTAATACTACTGTGACTACTAATACTTCTCCTACTACTATTACTACTACTACTACTTTTGTTACTACTACTACTGCTACTCCTACTAAAACTACTGCTGCTACCACTATCACTACTACTGCTAGTAGTAGTACTACTGAAGGCTTATAGTTGTGGTTTCTGTTTTGGTTTTGGGACTCAGTGAAACCGATACGTTTCGGCTGTTTCCACTATTTCGGTTTCAGTTTCGACCATTTTGGTTTCGGCCGAAAGATTTTTTTAATTATTAATTGTGTGTTAACCAGAGTTTGACTACATTTTTACTGTACTTTGACTTCAAAATAAAAATACAATAAAATATTGGAAAAAATTTGAAAAAATTTGAAAAATTAGGAACAAATTTATGCTTAATTTTACCATAATATTAAATATTATTTTAGTTAATTAAAATTAATTTTGATAGTTAGTCATTGATATAGTCTACTTTTATTATATATTAGTGTATTACAAAAACATACAAGAAGTAATATGAATATGATTAAAAGTTAAAAATTAACATAAGAAAATTTAACTTTTCATTAAATTGTACTTCAGACATACATAATTTATAAATTATAAGATAATAAAACTAATAATCATCATCATCATCATAATCATCATTAGTTGAGTTTGGAACATCTGGGTGTGAAATTACAAATTCAGTACCTGGATGATCCGGACGAGCATTGTAGGCATACGACCCAGAACAACTAGCTCCGCACAATCTCGTGGCAATGGTTCTGAAGTATAGCCATACATCGAAGGTCCAAAATGAAAATGATAATCATATTCATTGACAACACATAATAAAAGTGGTCCAATAACCCATGAGAAATAAATATCGCACTGTGCGAAGTGTTCAGGGGAAATTACAGCAAGACGCTGATCGATAGCATTAAGTGAACCTTGTTTAGAGGCACAATAAATTTGATCATTTACTCTTCCACACTCTTGTAATGCCTGCTCAATTAAAGCTTGTCCAAGTATATCATAGGCCGAAGGTGGAATCATTCTATGATAAAATATATGTTTTTGGTGAAGAATGGACGTAATTATTCTTCTTGCTTCCAGTATAACTTGTTATGGAACTGTAATATAATCATCCAGATTTATCATTATCTGTTTTCAAAAAAAATATCTTATAATTGTCAGGATTTATGAAAATAAAATAGATAATAAAAAATATGTCTGAAGGAAAAGATTACAATAAATTGTGCTAATGAAATAGATAAATTATCATGCGATAAAATAAACCATATAGACATTAAATTTAAATGTCATAAAATTACAATAAGATATCAATTTAAGACAATAATTAAAATATCATTTCATAGATGGCATAAATCCACATCCTATAACCACATGCTGTTTCGAGGTGGATTTTGAACAGATTGGTATTCTTCATCACCATACTCATCGGTACGATGGAGTTGTGATCGATAGTATTGTTTAGAATGGGGATAGTATGAAGTCGTATGGTCCTACATTGACTGACGATATCCTGGACTGAAAGAAGACATCTCACTATGATAATCATCATAGTAGCTAGAGCTCGCATTGTCCGTTGGACCTTGATTGACATCTTGTCTACCATGTGAATCATATGAATATTGTGGCACATAACCACCATATAAATTAGAGTCCAAAAACTCATCTTCTCCATGCTGTGGAAAAGAAGAAGATGAGTCCTCATATTGTGATTGTTGAAAATTGATGTCACCAGCTGTACCACCATTGTTACTATCACTTGTATCAGAAGTATTTTGCATTTTGTCAACTTCCTCTTCTGCTTCTTCGTCTAAGAGACGGTGAATAGCTTCTTGTGTTTGAGGATGATCTAAGGCGATGATTTTCACATAACCCCCCAAAATTCTTATCTTTTATACAAACACTATGATTTGTCCCTGAGTAAAAAAGTTTGTTCCCACTTCTTTCTTAAGCATAAAAATTAGAAACAAATATATGCTTTTGCTAGAATATGTAAAAAACAAAAACCAAGGTGTTTATGTGTAAGTAGGCCTTTTTCCCGGTGCCTATATTCCGTCTCTGTCTCCTCTTGCTTCCAAGCATGATTTCCAAATCGAATGTGTGACTAGACCTAAAATCAAAGCCTCACCTACACCAACTTCTCCTTAACAAACTTGATATAACACATCCAAGCAAACTCTTATTCTCTCTATATATACGATAGCTCATCACCTTCGCTTGTTCATCACCACCAACAACAAGAAACCTAGAAGAAAATTGCTCTCACCTTCTCTTCCGCCTTTCTTCTCTTTGTAGCTGCCATTGCATTCATTCTCAATTTGACTGAAGCCACCATCAAAAAGTACCAATTCGACATAAGTCATGTGATCATCACCATTACGAGGATTACCAATAACCTTCTCTACCATTCCATCCTCATCAACATCTTTTTCTTCTTTCATTATCTTAGATTGTTGTGAAGAATGTGAGTCAATTGTGCCATGCAAAATCGATCATGATGGTGAATGGGAGATACGCCGGGCCGACAATCTACACTCAAGAAGGCGATAGAGTCATCGTCAACATCACAAACCATGCACAATACAACATGTCCATCCATTGGTATGCAAGGTATATACCTAAAAATCACGTATACCAGAAGAACATGTCACAGTGTATTGCAATTCAGGAACAGATTGAAGCAATATAGAAATGAATGTGCGAATGGGTTGGCCTACATCACACAGTGCCCAATCAAGTTCGGCAGTAGCTACACCTAAGACTTGTCACGGGACAGCGGGGAATGCTGTGGTGGCATGCACACATCCATTGGCTGCGCACCACCATGCACAGCACCATTGTGATCATGCCTAAGCAAGGGGTGCCCTACCCATTCCCACTACCTCACGCGGAGGCTGAGCTTCTCTTTGGTGAATGGTGGAATACAGATGTCTAGGTGATGAAGAAACAAGAGAGCATGCTGGGGCTGCCGCCCAACATGTCAGATGCACACACCATCAATGGCAAGCCGAGGCCTTTCTTCCCGTGCTCGGAGAAGCATAGGACATCTTAATTTTTTGAATTTTTAGGTTAATTTTGTTCTTACTTAGCTGCATGGTACACAGAGTGAACCATTCTTTCATCTTTTATTATTTCTTTATATTTCCAATCATTTGTTTTACTTAAATACATTCACTTTCTTGTACACTTGTCTGACTAGATATGTACGCATTGGAGGTGGAATGAGGAAGGATGTATCTCCTCTACATCATCAACGCAGCCCTCAATGACAAACCCTTCTTTCCATCCCCGATCACCACATGACTATCATCGAGATCGACACCGTCTACTAGAAGCCATTCACCACCGCTGTCCCTCCTCATCGCCCCGCGTGTGCTGAGCCCATCGCCAGTGCACTGCACTTGCCGTGGTGTGCCACGCTTGCCCTGCGCGCCCTGCACCCGCCCCGTGTACCGCGCTTGCCCCATGCCCGCCGCGCTCACTGCGCTCGCCTGCGCGCTAGCTTTGTTGGCTACCACTTGAGAGAGGAGAATAGTAAACCCTAAACATAAAATGAAATTTAAGGTTTCATTTCGAGTTCAGTCGAAACCAAGCTATTTCGGCCGAAACTTAAAACCTTGGTACTACTACTATTAGTACTACTACTACTAGTACTAGTAGTACTACTTCCACTAATATTACTGCTACACTACTACTACTTCTGCTACTACTGCTATGACTGCTACTACTACAACTATTGCTACTATGGCTACTATTGCTATCACTACTACCACTGCTATGATTGCTTCTGCTACTACTATAGGCAATAGTGTTAGTAGTTGTAGAGGTAGTGGGAGCAATAGTAGCAGTAATAGTTATAGCAGTAATAGTAGTAGCAATAGGAGTGGTAGTAGCTGTAATAGTAGCAATAGTAGTCGTAGGATTGGTAATGGTAGATGTAGTAGTGGAAGTTGTAGCAGCAGTAGTAGCAATAGTAGCATTGGTAGTTGTAGTAGTGGTAGTAGTAGTTGTTGTTGTAATAGCTATAGTATTAGCTATAGTTCTAGCAGTAATAGTAGTAGCTGAAATAGTAGTAGTAGCAATAGTAGTAGTTGTAGTAGTAGTAGAAGTAGCAACTGTAGAATTAGCAATAGTAGAAGTAGTAGTAGTAGCAGTATGAATAGTCATAGCAGCAGTAGTAATAGTTGTAGTAGTAGTAGCAGCAGTAGTTGTAGTTATTGTAGTAGTAGAAGTAGTGGTAGTATTAGTGTCAGTAGTAGTAGTATTAGGAGTAGCTATAGCAGTAGGAGTAGTAGTAATAGTAGTAATAGTAGGAGTGAGAGTAGTAGTAGTGGTAGCAGCAGTAGTAGTAGTAACAGTAGCTATAGTGGTAGAAGTTATAGTAATAGTAGCAGTACTAGTGGCAGTAGTAGCAGTTGTTGTATTAGGAGTAGTAGTTGCAATAGTAGTCATAGTAGTAGTTATAGCAGTAGTTGTAGTGGTAGTAGTAGGTGTAGTTGTGGGATTGGCATTATGAGTCATGGCAGTAGTAGTAGTGGAAGTAGTAGTATAGTGATAGCAGTAGAAGATTATTAGGAGTACTAGCAGCTACAATAGTCTCACTAGTATTAGGAATGAAAGCAGTAATAGCAATAGTACCAGTAGTAGCAGTAGTTGTAATAGTAGTAGTAGCAATAGTAGTATAGTAGTAGTTGTAGAAGTAGTAGTAGCAACAACAGTAGTAGTAGTAGCTATAGCAAAAGTAGTAGTCGTAGTATTATTAGTAGTTGCAGCAGCAGTAGTAATAGTAGTAATAATAGTAGCAATTATAGCAGTAGCAGTTCTGATACTAGTAAGAGTTATAGAAGTGGTAGTGGTAGTAATAGTGGAAATAGTAGTAGCAGTAGTTGTTGTTGTAGCAGTAGGAGTAGGAGACATAGTAGTAGTGGAAGTTTTCATAGTAGTAGGACAAGTAGTAGTTATTGGAGAAGTAGTAGGGGGAGTTGTAGGAGTAGTAGTAGAAGCAGTCATAGTAGGTAGAGTAGCAAGAGTAGTAGTACTAGTAGTAGCAATTGTTGTTGTGGTCATAGTTGTAGTAGTAGTTGTTGTTGTTGTTGTAGCTGTAGTGGAAGTAGCAATCGAAGTATTCATAGTAGTCGTAGCAGTAGTAGTAGTAGTAGTGGTAACGGTAGCAGCAGCAATAGTAGTAGTAGAAGTAGTAGAAGTAGTAGTGGTAGTAGCAGTTGCACTTTTATTATTATTAGTAGTAGTAGTAGTACTAGTACTAGGAGTAGTAGTGGGAGTTGTAGCAACCATAGTAGTAGCTGTAGTAGTAGGAGTAGTTGCAGGAATTAAAGCAGTAGTAGTAGTAGTTTTTACTGTACCATAGTGGCCATAGTAGCAGCATTAGTAGTAGCACCAGTAGTAGTTGTGTTGTGGTAGTCGAAGTAGTAGTAGTAGTAGTAGTCATAGCAGTAGTAGTAGTAGTAGGAGGAGGAGTAATAGCAGCAGAAGTAGTAGTAAAAGCAACAGTAGCAGGAGTTGTAGCAGCAGTAGTAGTTGTAGCAGTGGCAGCAGCAATAGTAGTTGTAGTTGCAGTAGAAGTCGTAGCAGCAGTAGTAGTAGTTGTAGTAGCAGTTCTACTACTACTACTATGACTGCTACTACTACTATTACTACTATTACTTCAACAACAACTACTATTACTACTACAACTAGTAGTACTACTACTATTGATGTTGATGATGTTGTTGCTACTACTACTACTACTACTACAACTACTACTACTTATCTTACTACTACAACTACTACTACTAAGGCCACTACTACTACTAGTACTACTACTGCTACCGCAACAACAACAAGTACTGCTAATGCTACTACTTCTGCTACTAAAGCTACAAGAACCAATATGACTGCTACTACGACTACTGCTACAACTATTGCTTCTACTACTGCTATTACTGCTCCCACGGCTACCACTAACAACAACAACAACAACACCAACTACTACTACTACTACAACAACTACTGCTACTACTGCTACTACTACCACTACTGCTACTACTTCTTCTATTACTACTACTACTACTACTGTTGCTGCTGCTGTTGTACTACAACAAGAACTACTACTCCTACTACTACTATTGCTACTACTAGTATGACTACAGGTGCTGCAATTGCTGCTGCTACTACAGCTACTACTGTTATTACTACTACTACTACTATGACTACTACTCATGTTGCTGCCGCTGCTGCTCCTACTACTACTACTACTATTACTACTGCTGTTGTTGCTGCTAATACTACTAATGCTGCTGTTACCACTACTACTACTCCTACTACTACTGCTACACCAACAACTACTACTACTACCACTAATGCTTTTACTACTACTACTATGGATGCTATGACTAATATAGCCGCTATTACGTTTGCTATTGCTGCTACTACTACTACTACTACTACCACTACTACTACTCCTCATACTATGTATCTTATTACTACTACAATTGCTACTACAATGACTGCTACTACTGCTGTTGTTGCTGCTACTACTACTACTGCTACTATTACTATTGCAACTACAACTACTACTGCCATTGCTATTGTTGCTAATACTACTCCTACGACTATGACTTCTCCTACTCCTACTACTACTACAACTATACTGCTGTTACTTCTACTACTACAACTAATACTAATACTACTACTACTACTATTATTGCTACTATTGCTACTATAACTGCTACTACTACTACTACTACAACTACTGTTGCGGCTACCACTACTACTACTACTGCTACCCCTACTACTGTTACTACTACTTCAACTAATACTACCATTTCTATTACTACTAATACTACTACTGCTGCTGCTACTAGTACTACTCCTACTACTTTTGCTGCTACTTTTGCTATTACTACTACTGCTCCTACTGCTACTGCTACTACTGTTGCTATTACTACTACTACTACTACTACTACTACTATTACTGTAGCTACCACTATTGTTGCTGCTACTTCTGCTACTAGAATGCTACTATTGCTGCTACTACTATATCTACTACTACTGTTGCTATAGCTACTATTGCTACTACTACTGACACTTTTGATACTTCTGTTACTGCTACTTCTTCTTCTTCTTCTTCTTCTACTACTACTACTACTACTACTGCTACTACTCTTGCCACTATTACAACAACTTCTCCTCCTACTACTACTACCACTAGCAATACGCCTACTACTACTTTTACTGCTACAGCTAATGCTACTATGACTACTACAACTGCTTCTATTGCTACTGGTACAACAACTACTACTACTACTATTTCTACTAAAACTACTACTAATACTCTTGTTGTTGCTGCTAGTGTTGCTACTACTACTACTACTACAGCATCTACGACTCCTGCTACTTCAACCAATATTACTATAGCTACTACTACTACTACTTCTACTACTAGTATTACTACTATTGCTACAAATGCTACTACTGTTGTTGCTTCTACTACAACTTATACTAGTACTATTGCTACCACGTCTGCTACTACTACTACTACTACTCCTACTACTGTTGCTACTGCTGCGGTCGCTACTACTACTGCTACTATTATTACTATTTCGGCTACTTTTGCTACCACCACCACCACTACTACTTATACTACTACCATTTCTAGTAGTACTACTTTCACCACTAGTGCTGCGGTTACTGCTACTACTGCAACAACTACTACTACAACCGCTATGGTTACTACCACTATTACTACAAACACTACTAATGGTGCTATTGCTACTGCTACTATTGCTGCTACAACTTCTTCTACTTCTACATTGAGTACTACTACTACTATTTCTACTACTACTGCTATTACAACAACAACAACTACTACTAATACTAGTACTACCACTGTTGCAGCTAGCACTACTACTCCTACTATTGCTACTGCTGCTACTACCACCACTACTATTATTATTAATACTATTGCTGCTACTAATAATACTACTACTATCGCTGCTACTTTTGCTATTACTACTACTGTTGCTACTTCTACCACTGCTACTACTGCTACTGCTACTTTTGCAATTTTTACTACTACTACTATTACTATTGCTACTACAGCTACTGTTGCTACTGCTACCAACTAACTACCAATACTACTATTGTTACTGTAACTACTACTATTGCTGCTACTATTATTGCTACTACTATTACATATACTACTACTACTACTATTATTGCTACCACTACTACTATTACTACTACTACTACTACCACTAGCAATACTACTACTACTACTACTACTACTACTACTGCTTCTGCTAATGCTACTATGACTACTCTTACTACTATACTCCTTCTACTACTACTACTACGACTACTACTACTACTACTACTACTACTACTACTACAACTGATACTGCTGTTACTACTACTACTACAGCTACTACTACTTTAATAACTACTGCTACTGCTAATACTCCTAAAGCTCCCACTACTACGCTACTACAACTAATACTGGTACTGTTGCCACAATTACTACCACTACCACTCCTACAAATACTACTGTTGCTGCTGCTGCTAGTATGTTGTAGTGGTAGTACTAGTAGTGCCAGTAGCAGTAGTAGTGATAGTAGTACCCAAAGTACCTATAGTAGTAGTAGCAACAATAGTAGCAGTAGTTATGCATGTTGTAGCACTTGTAGCAGTAGCAAAAATAGTTGTAGTAGGAGCAGTAGTAGTAGTAGCAGCAGTAGTAGTAGTAGTAGTTCCATTATTAGCAGTAGTAGTATTACGAGTAGTAGTAATAGTTAAAGAAGTAGTAGTGGCAGTAGTAGTACTAGTTATAGTAGCAGCAAGAGTAGTTATAGTAGCTATAGTAATAGTAGTAGTAGTAGTAATAATAGTAGCAGCAACAGTAGTAGTTGTCGCAGAAGTAATAGAAGTAGTAGTAGCAGTAGCAGTACTAGTAGAAGGAGAAGAAGTAGTAGGAGTAGTAACTGTAAGAGTAGTAGTAGTAATTGTACTAGTGGTAGAAGTGGTACTAGTGGTAGTAGCAATTATAGTAGCAGTAGTAGCAGCAACAGTAGTAGTAGTCATAGTAGTCGTAGTAGTAGTAGTAGTAGTACTAGCAATAGTAACAACTATAGTAGCAGCAATTATAGCAGTAGTAGTAGGAGTCGCTATAGCTGTAGCAATAGTAGTTGTAGCAGTTGTAGTGGTAGTATTAGTAGTAGTAGTAGTAGTAGCTATAGTAGTAGTTGTTGTAGGAGTTGTAATAGTAGTAGCAATAGTAGCCATTGTACTAGTCATAGCAGTGGTAGCATTAGTATCAAAAGTAGCCCAAATTAAAGCAAAAGTAGTATCTATCATAGCAGTTGTAGAAGTAATAGTAGTAGATGCATTAGTAGTAGTAGTAATAGTAGTAGAAGTAGTAGTGGTAGTAGTAATAGCATTAGAAGTAGTAGTGGTAGTAGTAGCTATAGTAATAGTAGTAGTTGTAAGAGTAGTAGTAGAAGTAGTAGTAATAGCAGCTGTACTATTAGTAGGAGTAGTAGTTGTAGTAGCGAAAGTAGTAGCTGTAGTAATAGAAGTAGCCAAAGTAGTAGTAATAGTTGTAGTAATAGAAGTAGCCAAAGTAGCAATAGTAGCAGTAGTAGTAATAGTAATAGAAGTAGTTGTAGCAGCAGTAGTAGTAGTAGTAGTAGTAGTAGTGGTAGTAGTAGTAGTAGTAGTAGTAGTAGTAATTATTGTAGTAGTCGTAGGAGTAATAGTAGCAGCAGCAGTAGAAACTATGCTAGTAGTAGTATTAGTTGTAGTAATAGTAGCAACTATAGCAGCAACAGTTGTAGCAGTAGTAGCAATAGTAGTAGTAGTAGTAATAATACTTGCAGTAGTAGCAGTAGTAGAAGTAGTAGTAGTAGTAGCAGTTGTAATAGTAGTAGTAGTTGTAGGAGTGGTAGTGATAGCAGTAATAGTAGTAGTAGCAATAGTAGCAGTAATTATAGTAGTAGTAGTAAGTGTAGTAGTAATAGCTGTAATAATAGAAGTAGTATTAGCAGTATTCACAGAAGTAGTAGTGGTACCAGTAATCATGATAGTAGCTACAATTGCAGTTGTTTTGGTAGGATTATTTGTAGTAGGAGAAGTAGTAGTTGTAGTAGTAGTAATATGATAAGTAGTACAAGTAGAATTAGTAGTAGTGCTAGCAGTTGCAGTAGTAGTAATAATAGTAGTAGTAGTAGATTTAGTAGTATTAGTAGTCATAATAGTAGTAGTAGTAGTAGTCGTTATTGTTTCTATAGTAATAGTAGTCGTTGTAGCGATAGTAGTAGAAGTTGCAATAGTAGTAGCTATAGGTATAGTAGTAGTAGTAGCAGCAGCAAAACCAGTAGTATTATCAGTAGTTGTAACATTAGTTGAAGCAGTAGCAATAGCCATAATAGTAATAGTGGTAGTAGTAGCAGTTGTTATTGTTGTTGTAGTAGCAGTTATAGTAGTAGTAGTTGTTGTTCTTGTAGTAGTAGTAGCAGTAGCAGTACTAGTAGTTGTAGTAGTAATAGTAGCAGTAGTAGTAGTGGTAGTAGTGTAGTAGGCAAAGCAGTAGTAGCAGAGATAGTAGTAGTAGTAGTAGCGGTAGTATTATTTGAAATAGTAGTAGCAATAGTAGTTGTAGTGGTAGTAGCAGTAGTAGCAGTAGTTGTAGTAGTATTAATAGTTTTTGTATTTGGGTAACTAGTGGTAGTGGTGATAGTAGTAGTAGTAGTAGTAGAAGAACTAGCAGTAGTTGAAGTAGCAGTAGTTGTTGTAGTTGTAGTAGCAGCAGCAGTAGTAGCCATTGTAGTAGCTGTAGTAGTTGTAGAAGTAGTGGTTGCTTTAGTAGTAATAGCATTAATGGTATCAGCAGTAGTAGTAGGAAAAGTAGTAGTAGTTGCAATAGTAGCAATAGTAGCAGCAGCAACAGCAGGAGGAGGAGTAGTAGTAGTAGGAGTAGTAATAGTAGTAGTAGTAATAGCTACAACAATAGTAGCAGCTAGCTACAACAATAGTAGCAGCAGTAGTAGCTATAGTAGTAGTGGTAGCAGCAGCAGCAGTAGTAGTAGAATTAGTAGTCATAGCAGAAGATGGTATAGTAGTTGCATTCACAATAATAGTATTAGTATTAGTAGCAGCAGCAATAGCAGCGGCGACAGCAACCGCAGTAGTAGTAGTCGTAGTAGTGGTAATAGTTATAGTAGTGGGAGTAGTAGTAGTAGTTGCAGTAGGGGTAGTAGTAGTAGTTCTTGTTGTAGTAGTAGCAGCGGCAGTAGTAGTAGCAGTAGTAGTGGTACTAGTAGTAGCAGCTATAGTTGTAGTAGCAGTAACAAAAATAGAAATTGTAGTATTAGTAGTAGTAGCTATAGTTGTAGTTGTAGTAACGACAATAGTTGTAGCAGTTGTAGCTGTAGTAGCAGTTGTAGCCATCGTGATAGTAGTAGTATTAGTTGTAGTAGTAATAATAGTAGAAGTCATAGCAGTCATGGTTGTGGAAGTAGAGGTTATAGTAGTAGCCAGTAGTAGAAAATATAGTTATAGTAGAGGTCATAGTAGTAGCCCGTAGTAGCAGTCGTAGTAGTAGTGCTAGCAGTAGTAGTAGCAGTAGCAGTAGGAATAGTAGCAGAAGTAGTGGTAGTAGTTGTAGCAGTTGTAGTTGTTGTAGTACTGGTAGTAGGAATTATAGTAAAGCTAGTAGTAGTAATTATAGCAACTGTAGCATTGGTCGGAGTAGCAGTAACTGTAGTAGCTATAGTAGTAGCAACAATAAAATTTGTAGGAGAAGTAGTAGTCGAGTAGTAGTTGTTGTAGCAGCTACAGAAGTAGTAGTAGTAGCAACCGAAGTAGTAGTACTAGGAGTTGTAGTAGTAGTGGTATTAGAAGTAGTAGAAGTAGTGGTAGAAGTAGTAGTAGTTATAGTAGTAGTAGTAGTAGTAATAGTAGTAGTAGTAGTAGTAGTAGTAGTAGTAGTAGTAGTAGTAGTAGTAGTAGTAGTAGTAGTAGTAGTTGTTGTTGTTGTTGTTGTTGTTGTTGTTGTTGTTGTTGTAATAGTAGTAGTAGTAGTAGCAACAACAGCAGTAGTGGCAGCACTAGTACGTGTAGTAGAAGCAGCAGCAATAGTAGCAATAGTTAAACTATGTATAGCAGCTGTAGCACTTGTAGCAGCAACAAAAATAGCTGCAGTAGAAGCAGTAGTAGTAGTACTAGCAACAGTAGTAGTTCCATTATTAGCAGTAGTACTAATACGACTAGTAGTAGTAGTTGAAGAAGTAGTAGTGGCAGTAGTAGCAGTAGTCGTAGTAGTCGTGAGAGCAGTTGTACTAGCAAAAACAACAGCAATAGAAGTAGTAGTAGTAGTTGTCGCGGAAGTAATTGAAGTAGTACTAGCAGTAGTAGTAGTAGAAGGAGAAGCAGTAGTAAGAGCAGTAACTGTAATAGTAGTAGCAGTAATTGTAGTAGTGGTAAAGGTGGTACTAGTGGTAGTAGCACTAGTAGCAGCAGCAGTAGTCGTAGTAATAGTAGTAGCCATAGTAGTCGTCGTCGTCGTCATCGTAGTAGTAGCAGTAGCAGTAGTACTAGCAATAGTAATAGCAATAGTAGCAACAATTGTAGCAGTAGTAGTAGCAGAAGTAGTAGTAGTCTGAAAAGTAGTAGGAGTCACAGTAGTAGTAGTAGTAGGAGTAGTTGGAGCAGTAGTCGTAGTAGCAGTAGTAGCTATGGTAGTAGTTCTTGTAGCAGTAATAGTAGTAGTAGTTGTAGTAGTAATAAGATTAGTAGATGTAGTAGTAATAGAGGTAGCAGTAGTATGCTTTGTAGCAGTCGTAGTAGTGGTAGCAGTAGTGGTTAAAGTAGCCATAACTGCAGCTGAAGTAGTAGATATAGTAGTGGAAGTAGTTATAGTAGTAGAAGTAGTAGTGTGAGTGGTAATACCATTAGAAGTAGTATTAGTAGTAGTAGCTATAGTAATAGTAGTAGTGGAAGTAGTAGTAATAACAGCTGTAGTATTAGTAGGAGTAAGAGTAGTTGTATTAGCAAAAGTAGTAGCTGTAGTAATAGAAGTAGCCAAAGTAGTAGTAATAGTAATAGCAATAGTAGCGGCAGTAGAAGTAGTAGTAATATTTATTGTAGTAGTCATAGGAGTAATAGTAGGAGTAGCAGTAGAAACAATAGTAGCAGTAGTATTAGTCGTAGTAGTAGTAGCAACTGTAGTAGCAGCAGCAATAACAGTAGTAGTAATACTTGCAGTAGTAGCATTAGTAGCAGTAATAGTAGTAGAAGTAATTTTAACAGTAGTAGTAGTAGTAGTAATAGTAGTAGGAGTGGTAGTGGTGCCAGTAGTAGTAGGAGTAGCAATAGCAACAGTTATTGTAGTAGTACTGGTCGTAGTAGCAGTAGCAACAGTAGTAGTAATAGATGTAGTAATAAAAGTAGCATCAACAGTATTCGTAGAAGTAGTAGTGGTACCAGTATTCATAATAGTAGCAGCAATAGTAGTTGTTTTAGTAGGAGTAGTTGATGTAGGTGAAGTAGAAGCAATAGTTGTAGTAATATAATAGGTAGTAGTCGTAGAATAAGTAGTAGTAGTAGCAGTTGCAATAGTAGTAGTTGTTGTTGTTGTTGTAGAAGTAGTAGTAGTAGTAGTATTAGTAGCTGTAGTAATCATAGTAGTAGTAGCAGCATTAGTAGTTATAGCAGTAGTAGTAGTCATAGTAATAGTAGAAGTAGTATTTGGAGCTAGAGTAGCAGTAGTAGCAGTAGAAGTAGTAATAGTAGTAGCAGTAGTAGTAATAGTTGTACTAGTAGTAGTGGTAATAGTAGTAGCAATAGCAGTAACAGTAGTAGTTGTTGTTATACTAGTAGTGGTAGCAGTTGTAGTAGTAGCAGTAGTTGTAGGAGCAGTAGCAACATTAGTAGTAGTTGGGGTAGTACTAGTAGCAGTAGTAGTAGTAGGAGCAATAGAAGTAGTAGTAGTGCTAGCAGCAGCAGCAGTAGCAGTAGTAGTAGAGGCCGTAGTAGTAGACGCAGCAGTAGTAGTAGTAGTACTAGTAGGAGTAGTAGTGGAAGTAGGAGTCACCGTAGTAGTTGTAGTAGTACTAGTAGTAGTAGTAGTAACAATAATAGTAGTAGCAGAAGTAGTAGCTGTAGCGGCAATAGTAATAGTAGTAGTTACAGCTATAGCATTAGTAGTAGGAGTAGAAGTAGTAGAAGAAGGAGTAGCATCAGTAGTAGTAGTAGTTATTGTTGTTCTTGTAGTAGCAGTAGTAGTGGTTGTAGTAGTGGTAGTAGTAGTAGTAGTAGTAGTAGTAGTAGTAGTAGTTGTAGTAGTAGTATTGGTAGTAGTCAGAGTAGAAGTTGTAGCAGTAGTAGCGGGGATAGTAGTAGCTATAACAATAGTAGTAGTAGTAGCAGTAATTGTTGTGGCAATAGTAGCCACAGTACCAGTTGTAGTAGTGGTAGTAATAGCAACAATAGTTGCCGTAGTAGTAGCTGTAGTAGTAGTAGCTGTCATAACTATAGTAGTAGTAGTCATAGTAGCAATAGTAGTAGTAATAGTGGAAGCAATAGTAGTAGTTGGAGTTGTAGTAGAAGAAACATTAGCAGCAGCAGTAGTTAGCAGTAGTAGTAGTAGCTGTAATAGTATGAGAAGTAGTTGGAGTAGCAGTAATAGTTGTAGTAGTAGTAGTAGTAGTAGCAGTACTAGCTATAGTGGTTGTTGTGGTAGTAGTAGTTATTGCAGTAGTAGCTATATCCGCAGTAGCAGTAGCCATAGCCGCAGCAATAGTAGTAGTAGTAGTTGTTGTTGTAGTTGTTGTACTAGCAACAACACTAGTTGTCGCAATAGTATCAATTTTAGTGGTAATAGTTGTAGGAGCAATAGTAGTAGTAGCTGTAGGAGCAGTAGAAGTAGTATTTCTAATGGTTGTCGTTGTAGTAGTTGGAGTAGTAGAGGTTACTGTAGAAGCAGTAGCAGCTATAGCAGTAGTAGTTGTAGAAGTAGAAGAAGTAGGGGAAGTAGTTGTAATAGTTGTTGCAGCATTAGTAGTAGTAGCAATGAAAGTAGTTGTAGAAGGGGTAGTAGTATTAGTAGTAACAAAAGTAGTATTTGCGTTAGCAATAGTAGTAACAGTAGTGCTAGCAATAGTAGCAATTGTAGTGGCCATAGTAGTAGTAGTAGTAGCAGCAGCAGCAGTTGTAGTAGTAGGAGTAGTAGTAGCAGTAGTAGCAGTAGTAGTAGTACTAGTAGTACTGGTAGTAGTATTGCTAGTAGTAGCATCCATTGTAGAAGTAGTAGTTGTTGTCATATTGTAGTGGTAGTTGTAGAAGCAATAGTAGTATTAGTAGCAGTTGTTGTTGTTATAGCAGTAGTAGCAGTAGTTGTAGGTGCAGCAGTTGCATTAGTAGTAAGAGTAGAACTAAAAGTTGTAGTAGTAGTACTAGCAACAGCAGCAGCAATAGTATTAGTAGTAGACGTAGTAATAGCTGCAACTATAGTAGTAGTACTCGTAGCAGTAGCAATAGCACTAGTGGTAGTAGTTGCAGCAGAAGTAGTAGTACTAGTAGTAGTAGTAGTTGCAGTAGAAGTAGTAGTACCAGTAGTAGTAGCAGCAGCCGTAGTAGTTGTAGTAGTAGTGCTAGTAATAGTAGTAGTGCTGACAACAGTAGTAGTAGCAGTAGTAGTTGCAGCAATTGTTGTAGTAGTAGAAGTAGTAGAAGCTATAGATGTAGTAGCAGCAGTTGTAGTAGTAGCGATAGTAGCAGTAGTGCTAGCAGTAATAGAAATAGTAATAGTAATAGCAGAATTAGGAGTAGTTTTCGCAGAAGTAGTAGTAGTTGTAGTAGTAGTAGTAGTAGTAGTAGTAGTAGTAGTAGTAGTAGTAGTAGTAGTAGTCATTGTAGAAGTTGTAGCAGCAGTAGCGGTAGTGGTAGCAGTAGTAGTCATAATAATGGTAGTAATAGCAGTAGTAGCAGCTATAGTAGGAGGAGGAGTAATAGTAGCAGTCATAGCTATAGTAGTTGTAGTAGCAGTAGTAGTAGTAGCAGTAATAGTAGATGCAGTAGTGGTAGTAGTAGTAGTAGTAGTAGTAGTAGTAGCGGTAGTAATAAAAGTAGTAACAACGCATGTAGAAGTAGTTGGAGAAGCAGCAGCAGTAAAAGTAGTCATTGTTGTACTAGTTGTGTTGATAGTAGCAGTAATAGCAGTCGTAGCAATAGTAGTAAAAGTAGTAGTAGCAAGAGTAGTAGCTATAGCAGCAACAATAACAATAGTTGGAGTAGTAGCAGTAGTTGTAGCGGTAATCACAGCAATTGGAGTGGTAAGAGTTGTAGCGATTGTTATAGTAGTGTCAGTAGTAGTAACAATAGTAGTCGCATTAGCTGTTGTAGTCATAGTAGTAGAAATAGTAGTAGTAGTATGAGAAGTACCACAGTAGCAGTAGCAGTAGTAGAAGTAGTAGTAGTAGTAGCAGCAGCAGCAGCAGTACTAGTAGTAGCAGTAGTAGTGGTGGCAGTAATACAAGTAGCAGTAATAAAAGTAGTGGTAATAGTGGTAGTAGTAGTAATTGCTATAGTAGTTGTTATTGTTGTCATTGTTGTTGTCGCGGTAGTAGTAGTTGTAGAAGCAGTAATAGTAGTAGTAGTATTAGCAGCAATAGTAGTAGTAGTAGCAGCAATCGTATTAGTACTTGTTGTAGCAGTAGCAACAACACCAGTAGTAGCAGTTTTAGTAGTAGGCGAAGTAATAGAAATAGTAGTAGAAGCATTAGTAGTAATAGTAGTAGTAGTTGTGCTGGTAGTTGTAGTAGTAGTAGCAGCAGTAGTAGTAGGAGCAATAGTAGCAGCAGTGATAATATAGGTAGCTGTAATACTAATAGTTGTCGTTATTCAAGTAAAAGTTGTAGTAGTAGCTATGGTTGTAGTTATAGTAGCAGTAGTAGTTGTAGCAAAAGTAGTAACTATAGTGGGAGTAGTGGTAGTCATAGTACTAGTAGTAGTAGCGATAGTAGCAATAGTCGCAGCAGTAGTAGTAGGAGTAGTAGTAGTAGTCGTCATAATAATAGTATAGTAGTAATTGTAGTAGGAGTAGCAGTAGTATCAGTAGTAGTAGTAGTGGTGGTGGTAGCACTATTAGTAGTAACAATAGTAGTCGCATTAGTTGTTGTAGTCATAGTAGTAGTAGTGGCGGTAGTAGCACTAGCAATAGTAGTAGCCATATTAGTAGGTATAGTAGTAGTAACATTAGAAGTAGTAGTAGTAGTATTTGTAGCAGTAGTAGTAGCAATAGTAGCAGTAGCAGAAGTAATAGCAGTAGTAGCAATAGTGATAGTTATAGTAGTAGTAGCCATAGTAATAGTACCAGTGGTAATAGTAGGAATAGTATCAATTATAGCAGCAGTAGTAGTACCAATAGTAGTAGGTATAGTATTAGTTGCATTAGTATTAGTAGTAGTAGTAGTTGTACTAGTAGTTGTTGTAGTAGTAGTAGAAGTAGTAGTCATAATAGCAGTAGTGGTAGAGCAACAGTTGAAGCAGTAGTAGTTGTAGTAGTAGTAGAAGTAGTACTAGTAGCAGTAGAGCAGTGGCAGCAATAGTGGTCATCACAGTAGGAGCAGTTGTAGTAGTAGTAATCGAAGATGTGGTAGTAGTAGCAGTTGCAGTAGTAGTAGTCAGAAGAGAAGTAATTGTAGTCGTAGTATTAGGAGTAGTTGTAGTAGTATTAGTAGTAGTGTAGTTGTAGTTTTTGCTGTTACTCCTGCAGTAGTTGAAGTAGTTGTTGTAGTTCTTGTAGTAGTGTAGTAGTGGTTGTAGTTGTTGTGGTTGTAGTAATAGTTATAGTAGTAGTTGCAGTAGTAGTAGTAGCACTAGTAGTAGTAGTAGTCGTAGTTGTACTAGTTGTGTTGGTAGTAGTAGTAGTTGCAATCACAGCAACAGTCGCAATAATAGTAGTTGCAGCAGAAGCCATAGCAGTAGAAGCAGCAATCAAAGTGATAGTAGCGATAGTAGCAGTGCTAATAGTAGTAGTGGCTGTAGTCAGAGTAGTAGCACTATTAGCAATCGTAGCTATAGTAGCTGTGGTAGTAGTAGTAATAGTAGTAGTAGTAGCAGCTGTACACGTAGTAGTTGAAGTAGTAGTTGAAATAGTAGTCATCATAATCGTAGCAGCAGTAGTAGTAGGAGAAATATAGTACTAGTAGTAGCAATAGTCGTAGAAGTAGTAATAGTATTAGTAGTAGCGGTGGTTATAGCAGTAGTAGTAGTTGCAGTAGTAGTTGTACTAGTAGTAGTAGTGGTAGTAGTGGTAGTAGTCGTAGTAGTAGTTGTTGTTATTGTAGTAGTAGTAGTAATAGTGATAGTATTAGTGGCCATTGTAGCCGTAGTAGCAGTAATAGTAGTAGTAATATTTGTAGTAGTAGCAATTGTACTAGCAGTAGTAGCAGGCGAAGTAGTAGTAGTAGTAGTTGTTGTCGTAATAGTAGTAGTGGTGGCAGTAGTGGTTGTAGTAGCAGTGGTAGTAATAGCAGTAGTAATAGCAATAGTGACAGTATAAGCAGCAGCAGTAGTAGTTGTAGTAGTTTTAGTAGTAGTAGCAGATGTAGTGGCAGGTGAAGGAGAAGCAGCAGCAATAGCAGCAGTAGTAGTAGTGGTAGAAGTAGTAGTAGTAGTAGAAGAAGTAGTAGTAAAAGTCGTAGCAGCAGTAGTTGGAGTTGTAGTAGTAATAATAGTTGTAGTAGTCGGAGAAGTTATTTGAGGAGGAGTAGTAGTAGCAACAGCAACAATAGTAGTAGTAGTAGTAGATGTAGTAGTAGTAGTAGTGGTAGTAGCAGCAGCTGCAGCACTACTAGTTGTAGCAATAGCAGCAGTAGTAGTAGTTCAACTATTAGTAGTAATAGTAGAAGTAGTAGTAGCAGTAGCAGTGCTAGTAGCAAAAGTAGTTGTAGTAGTAGTTGTAACAATAGCAGTAGTAGTAGCAGTAGTCATATTGGTAGCAGAAGTAGGAGTTGTAGGAGTAGTCGGAGTAGTAGTCGTTGGAGTAGTAGTAGTTGTAGTAGGAGTAGGAGTAGTAGGAGTAGTGGGAATAGTAGGAGTTATCGTCATAATAGTAGTACTAGTAGTAGTATTAGTTGTAGTAGTTGTAGTATTAGCAGGAGTAGTAGTAATTGTAGTAGTTGTTGTAGTAGTTGTTGTAGTAGTAGTAGTAGTTGTAGTAAGAGTAATAGTAGTAGTAGTAGTAGTAGTAGTATTTGCAGTAGTAATAGTAGTAATAGTAAAAGAAGTAGTGGTAGTAATTGCAAAAGCAGTAGCAATAGTACTAGTAGTAAGAGAAGCAATGCTAGTAATAGTAACAATAATAGTAGTGGTAGTAGGAGTACGAGGAGTAGTAGGAGTAGTAATAGTGATAGTAGGAATAGTAGTACTTCTAGTAGCAGCGGTAGCAACAGCAGGAGTAATAGAAGTGGGTGTTGTTGTTGTAGTAGTAGTATTGTTAGTAGTAGCAATAATAGTAGTAGTCGTAGTAGTAGCAGCAACAATATATATAATAGTAGTAGTTGTAGTAGTAGTAGTAGTACTAGTAGTAATAGTAGTAATAGTAGTAGTTATAGTAGCAACAATAGTAGTAGTAGGATTAGGAGTAATACTAGTAGTAGCAGTAGTAGCAGTAGTAGCAATAGTAGCAGTAGAAATATTAATAGCTGTAGTAGCAGCAATAGTAATATTAGTAGCAGTTGATGTAGCTATAGTAGTTGTAGCAGTAGTACCAATAGTTGTAGGAGTAGTAGTAGTAATAGAAGCAGTAGTAGTAGTAGTGGTAGCAGTAGTAGTATTAGTGGCAGTAGTAGTAGTTGCAGTAGCAGTAGTAGTTTGTAGTAGTATTGTGCCAGTATAAGTGGGCAGAGTAAGTAGTAGTAGTAGTAGTATAGTAGTAAAGTAGTAGAAGTAGTTATAGTAGTAGCAGTAGAAGTAGTAGTAGGAGAAGTTATAGGAGTAGTAGTAGTAGCAACAGCAGCAATAGTAGTAGTAGTTATTGTTGTTGTTGTTGTTGTAGTAGTAGTAGTAGTAGTAGTAGTAGCAGAAGTAGCAACAGTAGTAGTGGTGTCAGCAGCAGCAGTAGTAGTAGGAGTAGTAGCGATAGTATTAGAAGTAGTTGTAGTGGTAGTAGTTTTAGTAGTAGTAGTAGTAGTAGCAGCAGCAGTAGCGATAGTAGACGTAGAAGTCGTACTAGCAGCAGCAGTAGTAGTTGTAATAGTAGTAGTAGTAGCTGCAATAGTAGTTGCAGCAGCAGCAGTAGTAGGAGTAGTAGTTGCTATTATATAGCTAATAGAAGTAGTAGTAGTAGCAGCAGCTGCAATAGTAGTAGTAGTTGTTGTTGTAGTGGTAGTAATAGGACTAGTAGTGCTAGTTGCAGTAGCAATTTCTGTATGAGTAGTAGTTGTAGTTGCAATTGCAGAAGTAGTAACAACAATAATAGATGTAGTAGTAGTAGTAGGAGTAGCAGTAGTAGTAATATTTGTATTGGTAGTAGTTGTTGGAGTCGTACTAGTAATGGTAGTAGTTGTAGTTATTGTAGTAGCAGTAGTAGTTGTTGTCGTAGTAGAGTAGCAACAAAATTAGTATTAGTAGTTGTAGTAGTAGTGATAGCAGCAGTAGCAATACGAGTTGGGGTAGGAGTAGTAGTAGAAGTAGTTGTAGTATTAGGAGTGGTAGCAATACTAGTAGCAGAAATCGTAGTTGTAGCAGTAGTTGAAGTTGGAGTAGTAGTAGCAGGAGTAGTAATAGTAGTGTTAGGAGTAGGAGTAGGAATATTAGTAGTAGTAGAAGTAGTAGTAGTAGTTGTTGTTGTTGTATGAGTAGTAGTAGTTGTTGTTGGAGTATGAATATTAGTAGTAGTAGAAGTTGTTGTAGTAGTAGCAGTTGTTGTATGAGTAGTAGTAGTAGTAGTTGTTGCAAAAGTAGTTATCAAATCAATAGTAGGTGTCGTGGTAGTAGTAGTAGTAGTAGCAGGAGTAGGAGTAGGAGTAGGAGTAG
>RXID01016799.1:0-10621 GCA_005019695.1 Trichopus zeylanicus subsp. travancoricus
CTACTAATACTGCTCCTACTACTACTACTACTGCAACTAATAATACTTCTGCTACTACTAGTACTAGTATGAGTATTACTGCTACTAACACCAGCACTACTTCTGCTTCTATGATTACTACTACTACTACTACCTCTAACAATATTACTACAACTATGACTACTGCGACTAATGCTACTACAGCTATGACTGCTACAACTAAACCTACCACTACTACTATGGCTACTACTGCTACAACTGCTACCACTACTTCTATGGCAACTACTCCTACTACTGCTACTACAACTTTTACAACTAGAATTTCTACTTCTACTACTATTACAACTACTGCTACTAGTACTACTATTACAAAAACAAATTCCAGTACTGCTACTAGTACTACTACAACAACAACAAATACTACTTCTACTACTACTTTTACTATTAGTTCTCCTATAACAGCAACAACTACTACTACTACTACTACATTTGCCACAACTACTGCTACTGTTGCTAGTACTATTACTACTACTACAACTACAACTTCTGCTACTGCTACTACTGCTACTACTTCTACTACTATCACTTTTGTTACTACTGCTACTACTATTGTTGCTACTGCTACAACTAATACTTTTCTGACTACTACTACTACTACAACTATTGTCACTACTACTACTGCTACTACTATTACTATTAGTACTACTAGTGCCACCACTTCTACAACAACTATTGCTACTCGTACTATTACTATTGCTACTACTGCTACAACTACTACTATTACTACAGCTACTACTGCTACCACTATTCTAATAACTACTGTTGCAGCAACTGCCACAAGTGCTACTACAACTATGACTACTCCTACTACTTCTGCTATTGCTTCTTCTACTCCTACTACTGCAAATACTACTACTACTACTCCTTCTGCTGCTGCTGCTGCTATTGTCGCTACTACTACTACAACTACTAACATTGCTACTACTATCGCTACGACAACTACTGCTACAACTATTGCTACTGCAACAACTACTACTACTAGTGTTGCTAATACTACTTATACTACTGCTACCATAGCTGCAACAGCTACTATTGATACTATGGCTGCTACTACTACTTTAACTACTAATACTACTATGACAACAACTACTACTATTGCTACAATAGCTACTACCACTATAACAACAACAACAACTACAACTACAGCTATTAGTGCTACTACCACTACTGCTGCTACAGCTACTACAACTACACCTACACCTACTCCAAATACTTCTACTACCACTACTACTGCTATGACTACTACTACTGCTACTACTACAACAACTACTGCTACAATTGCAACTACTCTAGTACTACTACAATTGCAACTACCGCTGCGACTACTACTAATACTACTAGTACTACTACTACTAATACAACTACTATTTTTCCTACTACTATTACTACTATGACTACTTCTGTTACTACAACTACTGCTACTTCTAATACTACTACTGCTACTACTAGTATTACTACTAATACCACCACGACTCCTACTACTACTACTACTACTACTTTTGCTACTACTGCTACTATAACTACCACGGCTATGACTACTGCTAGTATTAATACTACCACTACTACTTTAAGTACTATTAATGCTGCTCCAACTACTACTATTAGTACTACAATAGCTGGTGCTACCGCTACTATTGCTACTGCTACGTCAACTACTATAGCTACTACTACTACTTCTCCAAGTACTACTTCTACTACTACTGCTGCTGCTACAACAGCTGCTGCTACTACTTCTACCACGACTATAGCAACTACTACTACTACTACTATAGTTACTACTACTACAACTACTACTACTACTGTTGCAGATGCTGCTGCTGCTACTACTACTATTACTACTACTATTTCAAGCAGCACTACTGCTACTACTCCCGCTGCTGCTGCTGCAACTACTATTACTACTACTACTACTTCAAATATCGCTTGTACTATAACTATCATTATTGCTACTATGACTATTGCTACTAAAACTACATCTACTACTACTGCTGCTGCTATACTACTATAACTACTGCTTCTCCTACTACTATTACTATTATTACCGCTACTGCTAATAGTACTGCAGTTGTCGTTGCTGCAACTACTACTGTTGCTGTTACAACTACTACTACTACTATACTACTCCTTCTCCTACTGCTACAATTGCTACTACTACTGCTACAGTTGGTACTACTCCTACTTCTCCTACTTGTACTACAACGACTTCTCCCGCAACAACTACTACAAATACAACTAATTGTGCTACTGATGCTACTACTACTACTATTATTACTACAACTACTACCATTACTACTTCAACAACTACTGCTACAACTGCTACTGGAGCTATTTCTGCTACTACTCCTATTACTGTTGTAACTACTACTACTACCAATACTATGACTCCTACCGCTCCTGCAACTATTACTACTGTAAGTAGCAAGACAACAATTACTACTATTACTGTTACCCCTACTACTACTGCTGCTGCTGCTACTACCGCTACTACTGCTGCTACTGCTACTACTGCTACTACTACTGCTATTAGTACTACTACTACTGCTACTACTACAATTGCTACTTCTACTACTTCTTCTACTACTACTATAACTACTTCTACTATTACTACTATTACTCATACTATTACTCCTACGACTGCTACTCCTACTACAATGACCACCACCACCACTACTACTAGTATTCCTGCTCCTAAACGAACTCATACTACAATAACTACTACTACTACAACAACTACCACTATTACTACTACTATGACTATAGCTAATACTATTGCTACAGCTGTTGCTGCAACGATAACTGCTACTACTACTACTACTTCTACTACTACTACTACTACTACTACTGCTAATTCTTCTTATCCTACTACTATGGCTGTTACTACTACTACTACTACTAATACAGACACTACTTCCACTACTCATACTGCTCCTCCAACTCCTACACCTATTGCCACTACTAATCCTACTACTACTATTATTGTTGCTACTGCAAATAATATTACAAATCCTAATACTCCCACGACTCCACCTACGACAACTACTATTACTACTACTAATACAATTACTATTCCTAACACTCTTACTACTACTACTACTGCTGCTGCTATAGCTATTACTACTAATACTACTACTGCTACTACTACTTCTAGTACTACTACTATGTCTATTACAACTAGTGCAACTAGTACTACAACCATGACTACTACTACTACTACAACAACAACAACAAATATTACTACTACTACTACTACGACTGCTTCTTCTTCTACTACTACTACAACTACAACTGCTACTACTACTACTCCTACACCTAAACCTACTCCTACTACTACTACTGCTACTACTTCAACAAATACTACTACTACTACTACTACTACTACTACTACTACTACCACAACAACTACTACTACCATTGCTGCCTCAGATACTAAACTACTACTACTTGCACTACGGCTACTGTTGCTGCTACTACAACAACGACTACAACTAGTACTACTACTACTTCTACTACTACTACTACTACCACTACTACTGCAACTGCTGCTGTAGCTACTACTACTACGACTATTACTACCACAACTATTATTAGTACAACTACTACTACAACTGCTACTGCGACTACTACAACAACTACTACTGCTACTACTATTACAACTACTATGCATACTACTTTTGTTACAGCTACTATACTATTACTTGTATTACTACTACTGCTACAACTACTACCTTTACTTCGCCTCCCGCTACCACTCCTAATACAACAACTACTACCCCTACTATTAGTAGTACTACTACTATGGATGCTACTATTACTACTGCTACGGCTATTATTAGTACTACTACTGCTGCTGCTGCTGCTGCTGCTACAACTACTTCTGTTTCTAACCCTACTGCTGCTCCGACTTTAATTACCACTACACCAACTACTACAGCTACTACTACAACAACAACAACAACTACTACCACTACTTCAGCGGCTGCTTCTACAATAGCTACTATTAGTTCAATAGCTGCTACCATTCTGGCAACTACCACTACTCCTACTACTGCTACTACAACTGCTACTCTGTTGCTATTAACGCTACTACTACTACATCTACTACTACTACTTCTGCTACCACTGCTACACCACTACCACAACAACAACTAGCATTACAACTAAAACTACTACTACTGCTACTACTAATATTATTGCTCCTGTAACTACTACTACTACTACTACTAAAACTATTGCTACTGCGACTACTACCACTACTACTACTACAGCTACTGCTACGAGTACTACTACTACTACTACTAACTCTATAGCTACTGCTACTGCTACTACTACTACACTACTACTACACTACTACTACAACTATTACTGTTGCTAGTACTACTACTACTACTTCTATTATTGCTATTACAGCTACTACTATAACTACTAATACTACAACTTGAACTACTACTGCTACTACAACTACTAGTATCACTACCACTACTACTGTTAATACTAATGCTACTAAAGTTACTAGTATGACAACTACGCTAACTATTACTACTACTACTCCTATGAATACTACAACAACCTCAACTACTAGCACTACTACTACCTCAACTACAGCGACTACTACTACTACTTCTAATACTACAACAACTACTACTAATACTACTACTTCTACTACAACTACTACTATTCCCATTACTACTGCTACTACTACGACTACTACTCCTCCTCCTCCTCCTCCTACTACTACCACTACTGCTACTATTACTACCACATTTACTATGACTACTACTACCAACACTACAACTGTGACTACTACTACTGCAACTACGACTACTACTACTGCTACTATTACCACTACTACTACTACTAACACTACTACTACTAATACTTCTTTTATTACTGCTACTACTTCTGCTACTACTACAACTACTACTAGTACTACTACTACTATTAATGTTACTACTACTACTGCTACTACTACTATTATTAATGCGACTTCTACTTCTGCTACTACTGCTGCTACTTAGACTACTGCAATAACTACTTCTACTACTACTACTACTACTACTACTACTACTACTATGACTACTGCTACTGCTGCGACTATTGCTACAACTAGTCCTTTTACTACTAGTACAACTGCTACCACCACTACTACTGCTATTATAACTACAACTACCTCTAGTACTACTGCTGCTGCTACCATTACTATAATACTACTACAACTAATACTTCTAGCACGAATACTACTCCAACAACTACTACTATTACTACTACGAACTTTACTACTACTACTACTACTGCTACTGCTATAATTACTCCTACCAGGACTACCACTACTACTACGTACACTATTACTGCTACGGCTACTACTAGTCCTATTACTAGTACAACTACCGGTACTACTACTACCATTACTACTATTGCTACTATTTCTATTACTAGTTCTAATACTACTAGCTCTGGTATGACTACTACAACTACTACTGCAACTGCAATAGCTACTACTATTACTACTAGTACTACAACAACTACTACTACGACCACCACTTCTACAACTCCTCCTCCTACTACTACTACAACTACCACTGCTACTACTACTACAGCTACTACTAATACTACTACTACTATGAATACTACTCCCACTGCTACTCCTACTACTACTTCTACTGCTACCACTGCTACTACAACAACTACCAATACTACTACTACTTCGACTACTATTGCTGCTACTATTACTGAAACTACTGCTACCGCTGCTACTACTACTACTACTATTGCTACTAGTACTACTACTACAACTTCTATTACCACAACTACAACTAATACTACGGCTACTACAACTACTACTCCTACTTCTACTACTATGCCTAACACTCCTACAACTTCAACGTCTGCTACTCCAACTACTACTGCTCCTACTACTACCACGATGAATACTACAACTACTTGAACTACTTCTACTATTTCTGCTGCTAGTACTGCTACTGCAACTACTACTACTACTGCTCCTGCTGCTACTACTACTAGAGCTACTACTACAACACCTACTACCACTACTGCAACTTCGAATGGTAATACTACTCCTACTACTACAACTGCTATAACTGCTACTACTGCTATTACTGCACCTCGTACTACTACTATAACTATTGCTGCTAACACTACTACTAATACTACTGCTACTGCTACTATTACTGCTCATATTGCTATATCCACTACTACTACTGCTGCTACTACTACCACTACTTCTAGTAAAATAACTACCACTACATTCACTTTTGCAACTACAATTACTACTTCTGCTGCTATTGATGCTGCTACTGCTGCCACTACTACTAATACTACTGCAACTTCAACAACAACTACGGCTACTATTGCTACGAGTACTACTATTGGTACTATGGCTATCACTACTCTGGCTACCACAACTGCTACTATTGCAACTACTACTACTACTACTCTTACTACTATTACTGCTACTGCTACTACTACTAATGCTACTACTTCTGCTACTACTATGACTACTGCCACTACTGCTACTACAACTACTACTACTATTGTTGCTGCTGCTGCTACAACTACGACAATAACTACTACAATAACCACATCAACTACTACTGCTACTACTACTACTACTATCACTAATGTTACAATGACTACTACTACGACTAGTACAACTACTACTACTTCTCCTATTGCTACCACAATTGTTACTACTACTGCTACTACTACAACTATAACATCTACTACTACTACTACTATTACTACTATTAGTACTATTGTGACTACTACTACTTCTACTATAACTTCTACTACTACTCCTACTACTTCTACTACTACCACTACTTCTACGAGTACAACTATTACTTCTTCTATGGCGACTACTGCTACTACTGCTGCTACTATTGCTGCTGCGGTTGCTACTGCTGTTGTTGCTACTCCTACAACAACAACAACAACAACAACAACAACTACTACTACTACTACTACTACTACTAGTACAACTTCAACTACTACTTCTACTACTGCTCCTTCTACTACTACTACTACTACTATAACAACTACAATAACAACAACTACTATTTTTACTAATGCTGCTACTATAACTACAACTACTACTATGACTACTACTACAACTATTTCTACAACTATGACTACTACAACAACAACTACTACTGCTGCTGCTCTTGCTGCTGCTACTACTACAACTATGACTATTACTACTACTACTACTACTAAAATTACTACTCCTATTGCTAATGTTACTACTACTGCTGCTAACTATTACTACTTCTACTTCCACTACTACCACTACTGCTACTAGTGCTACTACTACTACTACCACTACCAATATAATTGTTGCTACGTCTACTACTACAACAACAACTACTACTACATCTGTGGCTACAACTATGATGACTACTACAACTAAAACTCCCACTACCCGAGTGCTACTACTACTGCTACTACTGCCACTACTACTACTATGTCTAATACTACTACTACTACTACTGCTGCTGCTGCTAATATTCCTAACACGCCTATTACTACTATTTCTACTACTACTACTACTATTGCTTCTACCACTCCTTCGACTACTACTACTTCTACCCCTACTACAACTACTACTACTACAAGTACTACAACTAGTACTACTACAGCTACTACTACTACTACTAAAGGCACTACAACTAATACTACCACTACTACTACTACTACTACTACTACTATTACTACTTCAACTAATATGACAACAAGTAATACTCCAACTACTACTACTCTTACTACTGCTACTTCTTCTACTAGTACTACTGTAACTATTACATCTACTGCTACTGCTACTATTACTATTGTTACTACTGCTACTACTAGTATTGCTACTACAATTGCAACTACTACTACTACTGCCGCAACTACTACTACTACTACTACTACTATAACAACTACTACTATTACTTCTATTATTATCACCAGTACAACAACAACAACAACAACAACAACTACTACTACTACTACTACTACTATATCTACAACTGTTATTGCGTCTACAATTAATACTACTGCTACTACCATGACTGTTACTGCTGCTGCTACTACTACTACTGCCACTACTACTTCTGTTACTACTATTGCTACTGCTACTACTACTACATCTGCTACTACTAATGCTAGTACAACTGCTACTTCTTCGACAACTACTGGTACTACTTCTACAACAACTGCCACTACTACTGCTACTACTATTATAGCCCCTGCGGCCCCTAATACTACTACTACTACTTCTACTTCTACTTCTACTACTGCTGCTGCTGGTACTACTACTACTGCAGCTACAACAACTACCACTACTTCTGATACTTCTACTACTATAAATGCAACAACTACTACTACTACTACTCCTATTACAACTACAGCTACTACCACTACTCCAACTATGAGTACTCCTACTACTTCTCCTACTCCAACTCCTACTACGACTATACAACTACAACTACTAATACTACTACTGCTACTACTACTACCAATACTACTACTGCTACTACTACTCCTCTACTACTACTAATATTACTACAACAACTACTACTACTAATACTGCTACTAGTTCTACTATTACTACTACCGCTAAATTTGCTGCTACTAGTGCTATGACTACTACTACTAATACTACTATTACTTCTGCTATCACCACTACCATAACTACTACTCCTACAGCTAGTGCTGCTACTACTACAACTACTACAAACATTACTACTAGTATTACTACTACAAACACTATTTCTACTCTAACTCCTACTCCTACAACTTCTCCTATTACTGCTACTATTACTACTATTATTGCTACTACTCCAATTGTTACTTCCGCTATTACTACTCCTACTACTACTACGGCTACTATAACAACTCTTACTAGCACTATTACTACTACTAGAACTCTTACTGCAACTCCTACTCCAACTTCTACTCCTACTACTACTCTAACTACAACTACAACTGCTACAACAACTACTACTACTACTAGTCCTACTCCTATTCCTACTACTACTCCTACTACTGCTACTGCTATTGTGACGGCTACTACTAGTAGTACTTATGTTACTACTACTACTACTACTACTACCATTACTACTACTACTACTCCTCCTCCTCCTCCTCCTCCTCCTACTACTACTACTACTACTCCTACTACTACTACTACTACTCCTACTTCTTCTTCTTCTTCTTCTTCTTCTTCTTCTTCTTCTTCTTCTTCTTCTTCTTCTTCTTCTTCTTCTTCTTCTTCTTTCTTCTTCTTCTTCTTCTTCTTCTTCTTCTTCTTCTTCTTCTTCTACTACTACTACTACTACTACTACTACTACTACTACTACTACTACTGCTACTAGTACTACTGCGACTACTACTACTACTACTACTAGTACTACTACTACTACTACTACTACTACTTCTACTACTACTACTACTACTTCTACTACTACTACTACTACGACTACTACCACTACTACTACTACTACTACTACTACTACTACAACACCTACTACTACTACTACTACCACTCTTCCAACTAGTACTACTACTACAACGCTTACTACTACTCCTACAACAACTCCCACTACTACTACAACTACTAGTACGACTACTACTACTCCTACTCCTACTCCTTCTACTACTACTCCTACTACTACTACTACAAATACTATTATTACAACTCTGTTACTGCTACTGCTGCTGCTGATGTTGAAGCTATTACTACTACTACTAGTACTACTATTACCACTAATACTACTAGTACTGCTACTGCAACTCCTACTCTTTATATTCCTCCAACTACTACTACTACGACTACTACTAATTGTACTCCGGCTTCTGCTATTGCTGCTGCTACTACTGCTGCTGCTCATACTACTACTAATACTACAACTATGGCTACTAACACTTCTTCAATAATAACAACAACAACTACTACTACTAGAACTCCTGTTGCTGCTAGTGCTACTCCTAGTAGTACTACAACTATGACTACTAGTACCTGTAGTGCTGCTACTCCTATGACTACTTGTGCTGCTACTCCTATGACTACAACTACGATTACCCCAATAACTACTGCACCTACTAGTACAACTACTAAAAAAATTTCTACTACTACTACTACTATTAGTAATAGTACTGCTACTCCAACTACTACTACTACTCCACCTACTACTACTTCTCTTGCACCTATTCATGCAACTACTCCCACTACTACTACTACTAATACTACTACTACTACTACTACTACTACTACTACTAGTACTACGACTACTACCACCACTACTACTACTACTTCTACTACTCCTGCTGCTGCTACTAGTACTACCACTATTACTATTGTTGCTACCAATACTGCTATTACTACTACTACTACTCCTCCTACTAATAGTACTACTACTACTTCTACTACTACAACTACCAGTACTCCTGCTACTGCTGTTACTCCTCCTACCACTGCTACATCGACTACAACTACTACTACTACTTCTTCTGCTACAACAATAACAACAACTACTACTACAATGAGTACTCCTGCTACTCCTGTTGCTGCAATTCCTACTACTAC
>RXID01016800.1:0-21679 GCA_005019695.1 Trichopus zeylanicus subsp. travancoricus
ATCTCTTCCTGCTTCGTATGATCATATTGTGACCATAATTCTTTATGGTAAAGAAACTCTCAAGATAGAAGATATGACAACTAATCTTCTTTCTAATGAGAGAAGAAGAAACTCAAACATTAATATGGAGTTTGGTAAAGGATTGGTGGCTTACGAAAGAGGAAGATTAAGAGAGCGTGGAGAAGGCAAGCAAAAATCAAAATTGAAGGCGAAAGTACAATATTATTCATGTAATAAGAAGTATGGCCACATTAGACAGTATTGCCCTGAACGTGGGAAGATAGAGTTCTCCAATATGACGACGGCAATAGCGGATGATACTTCTGATAATAATGCAGATGTAACGTTCTTGCAGTATCCGCAAAAATCGACACTTCTGGTAAGTGGATTTTAGATTTTGGTAGTTCTTATCATATTTGCTCCAGGAAGGATTGGTTTACTTCTTATGAGGAGAATAAGAAGAAAAGTACTGTTTGGTTGGGCGATAATTCAGCCTGTGAGATCGCCGGTGTGGGAACAGTCAAAATCCAGATGTTTGATGGAGCGATTCGTACTTTTACTGGGGTGAGGCATGTCCCCAAGATGCAAAGGAATCTAATTTCATTTGGTGTACTGGACTCAAAAGACTGTAATTATTCAGCAAGAGATGGAGTCATAAAGGTGACACGTGGTATTAGAATCCTGATGAAAGGTGAGAAGTGCGGCAATGTTTATCGATTCATAGGAAACACCATTGCATGTGGAGTTCCGATGGATACAGTAGTGAAGAGGAAGCATGATACTCTGAGTAATTTGATGTCTCCTCAAATTACTTTTATTACAGTAGCAGACACAGGTCATCCAAAAAGCTTTCAAAAGTACAAAACTGTAGGCATGAAGAACAAATTCAAGGTTGGCTCGAGTTCGCATCTTGAAATTAGCTGAATAAGCTAGTATCCCAGGGGCAGGGGCTGGATGAGAGATGACGGCTGAAGATTCGTAGTGATGGCACGCCCGAGTTCAAGCCAAGGTGGAGATTGTTGAGTTTTAGATGTCTTGAACTCTAATTAGAGTTTGAGTTAAAGTAGGTATCCAAAGTTGGATTTAGATTTATATTATTAGGAGTTGTAATTGTGTAAAACTCAGACCCAATAAGAGTCTATAAATATACTATAATATATAAAGTTTATGTGTGGCGTAGTATAAAGGTTGAACGAGAGAAAAATAGAGAGAGAGGAATAGAGAGAATATAGATAAGAGAAAGAAGAGAGAGAGTGTTGGCTCTCGTGTGTGGGTCTTTTTAGCGCTTCTCGGTGGCCTCTCTTGGTGGTTCCTCATGGTACTCTCTTGGAGATTTTCTCTGAAGGTGAAGGCGTTGCCGAGGCTTGGAGAAAGAGTTTAGTTGAGTAAGAAAGAGTGAAGTCTTTCTTGTAAACTCTTATAAAAGCCTTTATCTATTGATAGTAGATCTCCCGTTGTCTTATCTTGTTATTTTCTTTTATATTGTATTACTTTTCGTTTCTTGTGTTGTTTGAGAATAAGGTGATTCGTGAAACTTCCGCTGCGAATCCCAACACTACTCAAGCCCCCTGGCCCTCAAAAGAGGGAAACTTCGGATCTGACCTGTTTGAGCGCGCTCTATGGTCCCTCTATCCCTCCTTCCCATCCAAACCGAATTAACTTATTTTAGGAACTTAGCTCTTTTTGGTTGACTTCCTGGTGAACCTCGATAGAATTTCCCATACATTGTACTCCCTTTCCACTTATTCAATAGCCATTAGACCGGATGTCATGATTGATACCCATCCCCGACAGGGTAGATCTCTCCCCCTCCCATATGGTGTTGGCGACAAATGTTACTTTTAGCATGTAAGTCATTGGCTATAGACGCTTTGGGGGTACCACTTCTCGATGCACTGATAAGTCACTTCCCATGAGACCGAAGCGGCTTTTCCTTAAGTGCTACTTGCAGTGTCTCCTGGTGCTAAGTTTTTTGGGGTCAGGGTAGAAAGAAAAGACGAAATAGGAAAAAAAAAGAGGAAAGATCACCGGCAGAGAGCAGAGTTCGTTTAGAAAACCAGACAATCACGATCGATGAAGATTCACCGGTGAAAACGGAGAGGAAGGCGGTCGAGGTAGAATAGTGGGTGGATAGGTCTAGGTATTCAGAGAAGCGGTGCGCATTTGAATGAATTATTCTGTTGAATCACGCGCAAATTTCTTCTTTTCTAAAAAAGCTTAATCTATAAAGAACAAGCAAGGTCTCCAACTTTAAGCGAAAGCCGTTGCGGTAAATGCGCATCCATTTTCTTGCTCTTTGGTATTTCTCCTACCGAGCTCCCGAGCTAATGATAAGAGCCCCCTTGCGTAAAAAAGCATTTCCCGAGCATGTGAGCTCCACCCGATCAAGGTATTATCTCTCTCCCTGCAATCAAACTCCTGCTCTACCGAGCAAGAAAACTACATAGCCTTATAAGCTTTTACAGCTTCTTGCTTTCGCCTTTAACCGAACGTAGCTTCCTGTTGGCTTTATGGTGTCTCGAATCTGGATTTTCCGGATAGTCTTAATTATATTAGGAAATTATTTAATGGGCCTAATCTTTATCTAGATTTATCTTCTACTAGAAGTCTTAAATTAGTAGAAGTCTTATTTGAATCAGTCTTCTACTTTGACTCAAACATCATTAGGCCACATCTATAAATACACCATTGATGTAAGGGTTTCAGCAGAGAGTGAGAGAGAGATATATAGATCAATACTCTCAATACGTCTTGTGACGGTTAGGCTACTTAGTTTTTTGTGAGAGTTGGTGATATTGGAGTTTCGTCTCCATCGTTGTAATTTTCTCTTTCTCTTCTAATCAATACAATATTCTCTGGATCATCTTCCCAAAATATATCTCTTGTGTGCTATATTTTCCTCTTTTCTGTTCTTCCTCTATATCGTGAATTGTTGTGGACATCGATATTTTTCGCAACAAGTGGCATCAGAGCTTAGTTCAACATGTCTACTATGAAGTTCGATATAGAAAAATTCAATGAAAAGCAAGGATTTCCTATTTGGCAAGCAAGAGTTCGTGCAATTCTTACTCAACAAGGGTTGAGACACACATTGGAGGACGTCAAGCCTGAAGATGTCATTGAAAGTGTCTGGGAAAATCAGAAGGCTAGTGCACATAACACAATCATCCTCAGTCTCACCGATGAGGTACTTTATCCATTTCTTGATGAAACATCACCTTCAGAGTTATGGAAAAAGTTGAAGAAACAGTATATGAATAAGTCTATCTCAAATCAAGTTTATTTAAAGCAGAAGCTCTTCAATTTTCGAATGATAGAAGATACGAATATAGTTGATCATCTTAATGCTTTCAATAAACTTGTCTCTCAATTGTTAAGCATTGATATTAAAATTGAAGATGAAGACAAGACAATTATTTTATTATCGTCTTTACCTCCTTCTCTTGAGAATCTTAAAACTACTCTCATGTATGGGAAGGATTTGAAATTTGACGATATTTCTGCTGCCCTTCTATCTAATGAATTTTTGAAAAAGATTGGAGGGGATGTGTCACACTCAGAAGCATTAATTGTCAGAGGTCGTACCAAAGAAAGATCAAGAACAGGTCGTTCTAGATCCAAATCCAAAGAAATAGATTACAGGTATTGTAAGAAAATGGGACATGCAATTAAAGATTGTTGGAAGCTCAAAGCAAAGAAAGAAAGAGAATCTCAATTTAAAGAGCAAGCGAAAGAATAAGTGTCAGTTGTTGAAGAAAGTTCTGATGATAATTTGGGTAACGTTCTCTCTATTAGTTCTAATTTTGATCGTTATCATGATATTTGGATTCTTGATTCTGGTTGTTCTTACCACATGTGTCCTAATAAGGATTGGTTTGAAGACTACAAGTCCTATGATGGTGGTTTGGTTTTGATGGGTAATAACAATCCATGCAAAACTATTGGAATTGGAACAATAAAAATTAAGATGTTTGATAATATTATTAGAACTCTTACTGATGTTAGACATGTTCCTGATTTGAAAAAAAATTTGATCTCTTTGGGTGCTTTGGATTCTGCTGGTTATAAGTATTCTGCTGAAGGTGGAGTTCTTAAGTTTGCTAAAGGCTCATTGATAGTGATAAAGGGCCTAAAGCATGGAAATTTATATGAGTTAGTAGGAAAAATCGTTGCAGGTGGAACAACAATTTCTTAGGCCTCTTCTTCTGATATGACCCACTTATGGCATATGCGTCTCGGTCATATGAGTGAGTAAGGCTTAAGTGAGCTCAACAAAAGAAAATTACTGAAAGGCCTCAACTCATGCAAATTGTATTTCTGCGAGCATTGTCTCTATGGTAAACAGTCCAAGGTAAAGTTTAACACCGGTATTCATTACACTAAAGGCTTAATTGATTATATTCATTCTGATGTGTGGTGCTCTCCTATTTCATCGAAATCTGGTGCTCGTTATTTTGTCAGTTTTATTGATGACTTTTCCAGAAAAGTGTGAATTTATTTTTTGCATCACAAAGCCGAAGTATTTTCTGTTTTCAAACGGTGGAAAACTTCAGTTGAAAAAAGGACTTGTATAAAAATCAAATACTTCAGAAGTGATAATGACGGAGAGTACAAATCAACAGAATTTCTCAAATTTTGTGAAGCTGAAGGCATCAAACGCCACTTTACCATTCCAGGAAAACCTCAATAAAATGGTGTGGCTGAAAGGATGAACAGAACCTTGTTGGAGAAAGCACGTAGTATGCTCAGTACAGCTAATCTTGATAAAGATTTTTGGGAAGAAGCAATCAATACAGCATGCTTCATTGTGAATCGCTCTCCTCAAACAGCCATTAATTGCAAGACTCCTGAAGAGGTATGGACTGGTCATCCTGCAAATTATTCTTCTTTAAAGATTTTTGGTTGCGCTGCTTATGTGCATGTTGTCAAGGATAAGTTAGATGCACGTTCCAAAAAGTGTATTTTCCTGGGTTATGCCAAAGGCGTCAAAGGTAATCGTTTGTGCGATCCTACTATTTCAAATGTAATTATTGAGAGAAACATAGTATTTAATGAAAGTGTTATGCTAAAATCTCTCAAGAAAGATCCTAATGATATAATGCAAGTGGAGGTGGAGCATGTAGTTCCTTCAAAAGAAGATATTCATGATATGCCCAACTCTCAAGAAAATTCTAAGAATCAAGTTTCTGAAAAGTCTTCACTTTGAAGATCTCAAAGAAAAATAAAGCCACCTGAGAGGTATGATTTTGAAGATATGGTAGTTTTTGCTTTAGTTACTGACAATGGTGATCCTTCTTCCTATAAAGAAGCAGTGCATGATAAGAATTCTTCTCAGTGGCAAGTTACTATGAATGAAGAGATGGATTCTCTTCAAAAGAACCATACTTGGGATCTGGTGAAATTACCAGAAGGTAAAAGAGCAATTGGTTGTAAGTGGGTATTTCGAAAGAAAGAGGATTTCTCTGAAATAGATGGTGTTAAATTCAAGGCTTGTTTAGTTGCAAAAGGGTATTCACAAAAGGAGGGTGTTGACTTTAATGAAATTTTCTCTCCTGTGGTTAAACACACATCTATTCGTTTTCTACTTGCTTTAGTTGCTTTTCATAATCTTGAGTTAGAACAGCTTGATGTCAAAACTGCCTTTCTGCATGGAGAATTAGAAGAACAAATTTTTATGCAACAGCCTGAAGGGTTCATCCAAAAAGGTAAGGAAAATTTTGTCTGCAAGTTGAACAAATCACTTTATGGTTTGAAACAGTCTCCAAGGCAATGGTATAAAAGGTTTGACAGTTTTATGCTGGGACAAGATTTCATTCACTGCAAACATGATTGCTGTGTTTATTTTAAGATGCATGCCAATAACTCGTTTATTATATTACTTTTTTATGTTGATGATATGCTTATCGCTACTCAAGACATATCTCTACCGAATGATTTAAAGTTTAAAATGAAAAAGGAATTTGAGATGAAAGATTTAGGTGCTGCAAGGAAGATTCTCGGTATGGAGATTGATCGAGATCGAAAGCATGAAAAATTATGACTCAAACAGAGCAAGTATGTCGAGAAGATTATTTCTCGTTTTCACATGCAGAATTCAAAACCCGTCAGTACTCCTTTGGCATCTCACTTTAAGCTTTCAGCTCAACAATGTCCTTCTATAGAGGAAGAGCATGGATACATGGAGAACATCCCATTTTCAAGTGCTGTTGGAAGTCTAATGTATGCTATGGTATGCACAAGACCTGATATTGCACAAGCAGTCAGCGTTGTTAGTCGTTACATGACAAATCCAAGAAAAGAGCATTGGGCTGGCCGTGAAATGGCTATTGAGATATATCAAAGGTACTCTTAATATTGGTTTATGTTTCGACAGGAACACAAAGGCCAAAATTATTGGTTACGTTGATTCAGACTATGCTGGAGACCTTGATCGACGCCGATCCCTCACTGGTTATCTTTTCACTCTTTGTGGAGGACCTATTAGTTGGAGGTGTACCTTACAGTCAACTGTAGCATTATCTACAACAGAGTCCGAGTATATGGCAGCTACAGAAGCCGTCAAAAAAACTCTATGGCTAAAAGGTTTGGCAAGTGAAATTAGTTTTTTCTCAACATGTTCTTCCTATTTTTTGCGACAGTCAGAGCGCCATACACCTTGCGAAGAACCAAATGTACCATACCAGATCAAAGTATATAGATGTTTGATTTCATTTTATTTGGGACATTATTGAAGACGGCGAGATTTCTTTACAAAAGATTCATACTTCAAGAAATCCTGCAGATATGTTGACGAAGGTGATTCCGATTGACAAGTTCAAGCTCAGTTTGAACTTGATCAATATTCAAGATCGTTGATCCTATTCCAGGAGGTAATGACAAAGACATCTATTGAAGATTCAAATTCAGAGAATAAGATGATTCGAGCCAAGATGGAGATTATTGGCTTTATGGTGTCTCGAATCCGGATTTTCCGGATAGTCTTAATTATATTAGGAAATTATTTAATGGGTCTAATACTTATCTAGATTTACCTTCTACTAGAAGTCTTATTTGAGTCAGTCTTCTACTTTGACTCAAACATCATTAGGCCACATCTATAAATACACCATTGATGTAAGGGGAAATCAGCAGAGAGTGAGAGAGAGATATATAGATCAATACTCTCAATACGTCTTGTGACGGTTAGGCTACTTAGTTTTTTGTGAGAGTTGGTGATATTGGAGTTTCGTCTCCATCGTTGTAATCTTCTCTTTCTCTTCTAATCAATACAATATTCTCTGGATCGTTTTCCCAAAATATATCTCTTGTGTGCTATCTTTTCCTTTTTCTGTTCTTCCTCTATATCGTGAATTGTGGTGGACATCGATATTTTCCGCAACAACTTTCGCCCTTGCACATTTGTACGTCATGTTCTGTCTTTTCTTTATAGATTAAGGCGAACGAGCCCTTGCTTTTACCTTTCGTTCTTGCGAATGAGCGTAGTAAGAGGTCTTAGCTGCTTATCCGCTTTGATCGCTCTCTTTGCACTCTTGGCTGTCTCATTGTCTTCCCGAGCTCCATGGGATGATACGGATTCGGATGAAATTGCTGACAGCGCCCTCTATGCGAAGAACTCACGAGCGTTAGAGCTATTTTATGCCTGGTTCGAATGGCTGGAGGCGGCGGGAATGGGGTAAGGGGGCCTTCCGGTCAAATATGAGTTCTTATCACTTCTTGTAGCCAAGAAGAATGAAAGTAGAGCTATCAGTGACATCAGCCTTGGAAACTGGTAACGATGAAAGAGAGGCTAGCTAGTTTCGCTTGCTAGTACAAAGTAGAAAGAGAGAGGTCGCAGAGAAATGTAGAGAGAGGACAGTAAAAAGAAGGATTATAGAAAGTAAATGAACAATGTACGGAGAAGAAAGATTCTTCCTAACAGCAGCGCATTCTTGCTAAAACTAAATAACAGCCTATTTTCCAATCGTTTGAGGCTTGCAAAATGGACATATAAAGAAAGATAGGTGCCCCGAGCAGAGGCACTCAACCCCCCTTACTCAACGAAGACGAAGGGGTTACACACGCTTCGACCTTTCGCATATGTTAAAGGCCTTACCGCCTTAAGATAGAAAGAGCCAGTGCCATCCCCGCTTCCTCCTTTTTTTTGGGCCAAATCCGCTATCTTATTTGCTTCTGTTTTAGACTTATAGAACATATATGCCCTTGTCCGATTCTGTTCAAGCCCTAGTTTAATATAACGCAGAAATCCAAACCACCCGAGCAGTCCCGCGTGGATATATTGACTAGTGGATTAACCGCATCAACAGGAAAGAGAATAGCCCTGGAAACGACTAAAAGACTAGTATCCAAAAAGCATCCCCGTTCTTAATAGTTCATGCGATTCAATGTGTCATTTTATCGGTATTTTAGGCATAATCTATCCCCATAGTAAACGAGAAAGTAGGATCACTTTCGGCTTGTTTTTGAGGGAAAGAAAGCCTTTCCTGAATGCATGCAACCTTTCTCTTCTATACGATACCACTAGATGTGGTCGGACCAGATCTAAGGCCTAAGTAGCCCCTAGTTCGGGTCTTTTTTCCCTCCATGCTCTATGCTTAAGACATTTTCTCGGTAAAAAACAAACATCCGTCAAGCATATTCTTTAAAAGCATAAAAGAAAGCAACGAATTTTGACGCTAGAAATTAGTATAGCGTCAGTGGTAGGAAGATTGCCCAACTAGCTATAAGGCTACTTCATTCTACGTACAAGGCGCGTTAGCCTTGTATAGTTAAGGGTTTGATTGCTGGAAACCAATTGGCTTCTGGAGCGAGAGCTGGCGTCCGGGACTAAAGCACGTTAACTGGCATTGGCACTGAAAATTCCTAAGGAGAGAGAACCAGTAGCCGGTCAAAGAGCCTACATAAGCGGCTGTGGGACTTCCAATCGGATCTGCCCCGACGTTTCAATTTCCCCATATTCTATTCAGCATTTCTCCTACGGGCGCGTTTGGTTCGATTCCGGGTTTAGGAATCATGAAATCGTGGGAATTGAGTGATTATGGAGAATTGAAGGAATTGAAGGAATTAGATAATTACAGTGTTTGGATGAGTATTTACAGTAGGAAATTGGCAATTGGTCAATTCCTTTCCGTTGTTTGGTTGACAAATGGAATTGATCAATTCCATAAGTGGTTGAATTCTTATGTTTGGATGAATTTTTACTGTAAGGAATTGAGAAATATATTAAAAAAATTAAAAATAATAAATATTTTAAAAAAATAAAAAAAAGTTTATGTAAATATCTTATTATAATCAATTACAGATTTATTTAATATAATTTTGTTATTATCTTCTAAAATAATTTTTAATAAATATAGAAAATATATACTTATTTTTTTGAAAATAAGTAATATTTAAGTAATTTGAGTAATAAAATAATTTTAATTTTAAAATTATTTAAATAATTTTAAAAATTAATAAGATTTTACAAAAAGACCCAAAAATGAAGGGACTTTAGTTTCACTATATGTACAAATATCATAATAAATATTACGATGATTTGTATCTACTACAGAGACAACTTAATATATTAGAAAAGATATCTTAGCAGGTTAATATAAAAGTCCGCTCAAAAGATGGTTAAATACACAATTTAACTTAACAGGTTATTACAAAATATATAACTACATACTTATATCATCCATAAACTCCTGAAGCCACTCAATTCTATCCTCATCATTCATACCATTAACAAATGTCATGCCATCAATTTTGTCCTCATGTAAACACCTACATACAAGATTTAGCCATACTGCCAGTAACATAGTCTGATCCAAAATCAGGAGCAACTCCTCGTAAAGGGGTATACATGTGTTCAAAATATATTTAGCTTCCGGAATTTACTGCAAGATTATATTTAAAATATGTTAGATGTAACCTAAACTGATAATATATTTACAAAATAAAAAAATAGAAAAAATATATTTCTTCGGACGAGGCTGGACGATTTCGTCGGAGAAGGGGGGAGGATTTCGTCGGAGAAGGAAGACGAGGCTGGACGAGATCGGTGGAGAAGGGGGGAGGATTTCGTCGGAGAAGGAAGATGGGGCTGGACGATTTCGTCGGAGAAGGGGGGAGGATTTTGTCGGCGAAGGAAGACGAGGCTGGACGAGATCGGTGGAGAAGGGGGGAGGATTTCGTCAGAGAAGGAAGATGAGGCTGGACGATTTCGTCGGAGAAAGGGGGAGGATTTCATCGGAGAAGGAAGACGAGGCTGGACGATTTCGTCGGAGAAGGGGGGAGGATTTCGTTGGAGAAGGAAGACAAGGCTGGACGAGATCGGTGGAGAAGGGGGGAGGATTTCGTCAGAGAAGGAAGACGAGGCTGGAGGATTTCGTTGAAGAAGGGGGGAGGATTTCGTTGGAGAAGGAAGATGAGGAAGACGAGGCTGGACGATTTCGTTGGAGAAGGGGGGAGGATTTCATTGGAGAAGGAAGACGAGGAAGACGATGCTGGATGATTTCGTCGGAGAAGGGGGGAGGATTTCGTTGGAGAAGGAAGACGAGGCTGGACGAGATCGGTGGAGAAGGGGGGAGGAATTCGTGGGAAATAACGAGGGGAAAACGAGAGGAAAATTCAGAATGCTACAGTGAAAAACGAGGGAAAACACGGGAATAGTTGTTTTCCTCTCGTTTTGGCCAGGAATTAAAAACCGAAATCGGAGGAATTAGGAAATATTCGATTCCCTCGATTTCAGGTTCCAGGAATCGAAACAAACATAGCCTACCTGAGTAATGGGTCTAAGCTCTTTAAACTTATTAAAAGGGGAACTGGCTTTCCCCCTGGCACAATCACTGTCAAAGGAAAAGACAAAAAGCTCTTAAGAATCAGTGGCTATGGAACCTGACATTGGATCTGCACCTACAACAGGAAGGGGTGGGATTGCAGTACGCTCAAAAGGAAAAATGCCTTTCTTTCAGATACAGAGAGAAGCAGTGCCATAGCGGAACCCTTCTCCCCAAAGCATATTGTTGTTCCAGCTTACAATGCTTGCCTTACGATATGAAAGAGTTTATAGGCTTTCCGAAAAGCGTCTTCCCCTGCTGTATGACTTAAGCTGGCTTACTGGCCACTATCCCACTTTTTTTGGGATTAGAAAAGAGCTCAATTAACATCGCACCAGACTCTATCAAAGAAGCTCAATTGGCATCTGAACTTCCTAAACCCCTTTCCACTTTCCCAACAGTATGGGGCACACACAACGTGATGGGAAAATCAAGTACTGGGGGCTTTCTTTACCCCTTTTTTAAGCTTCAGCTGGTTCCAAAATCTTCCCTGCTAAACTTCAAAGGGTCCTAATTTTCTTTTTGACTTCCTGGCTTTTCTTTTAACTAGAACTTTCACTTGTTTGAAAACCATGTGCGAACTTACCAATACGAGCATTACCCTTTAAGCTTTTCCTTTCCCGGACTAGCAAACGGGACTATCACACTTTCTGTTATTTCCAGATATTGTTTTCTGGCTAGCTAGATAACATCCAATACAAATACAAACCTTACTTGATCTTTTTCGATCATACGTGCTATAGCTCGGGACAGAATATGGGGCATAGAAAGCAAGAAGGTACTTACTTGAAAGGCAGGACAGAAGGATTGGATTTCGATTCCGGCTAATGCTTTGTTTGCTGTCTACACTTGTTGTGCACTTGAGGCAACTCGGGGTCCTGCCCTTTACTTTAATGTATCTTATGGCTACTCAACTTATCTAAGTCAATAAAAGAAAAGGACTCTGAACACTTGCTTAACTCAACCTCCCGCCGGGTTAGGTTCGGTCGAGCTCAATTACATCAACCCTTTCCTTTACTTTATATCCAAAATTCCCTACTTATTAAACTAGAACTTGGCTTTGGTTACATTGGGGACGTAGACCATACCTTACTTTCTTGCGTACTTTCTGTGAGAACTTCTAAATACAAGACTTGACGGCTATCGTAGTCAGTAAGCAGTAAGCTTTTGATTGGATTCACATCTATTGACACCTTACTAAGAACTAAATGCGGCCAATTCCTTCTACAGTGAACTCTTGACTCGAATAGAGAGCGACACTCTTCCTATAGAAATAGATAAGCTCTTACGACCTACTATCCGAGGTGGGCGATCTTCACATGCCTAGTCAAGAAGGCCAAGGTTCATTTTCAACCTCCTTCTTCATCTTTTTCCTCTTTTTAGAATCCCTACCCCCTTACCAACAAACACAACCTCCCCCGGGAGGATCCCTCTACAACTCTCACTCCTGGTCCTCCCTGGACATGATTGACCCCAGACCCTCACCACAGGAAGCGAAAAAACCTGACTTCTCGAAAAAGACAGGGAAAGGGCGAAAACTTTACATTACATTCTACTTCTACCATTGGGATCCATTAACCAGCCTTATCGGAGAGTCCGTCCACAGAAGCACATGTGTAAATCATATAACAAATGATCAAAGACGAAATGCCAACTTGAGCGGACCTCGGATGATTGCCTCTCTTTCTTTGTCGATTGTTAGATATGACATCAATACATCTATGAAAAAGCTTGAATGCAAGGCAAGTAGCTCCTATCGAAAAGGCTTTGAGGTTTAGAATCGCGATACGCTCCCTTACTCTTTGACTGCTGTAACTGCCTTACCTTCTTCATTTCCTGTTGACTAAGCTCTTTGATGGGCAAATGCCAATAGTTCAGAAATCCACGAGCCATATCATAGAAAGCTACAAAAAAGGAGCAGGGGTCTGCTACTTTATATACGCTAGCACCAAAGCAAGGAAAGAAGGCAAGGCGCCCAGTTTGAAAAGTATGGCTGCAAAAGTCTTCATTCAATTCCATTGTTATTGTTATATAGTTTCAGCTGATTACGAGCACAGCAGGGTAGTACTGCCTAAAGGAAGGAAAGAGACGAGTGGTACTAAGGAGGCGCCAGAATCATCAAATGATGCAAGAGATTTTAGTAAGAATGTTAGACCATAAAGAAACTATCATATCTCATTGTTGTTGGACCAGTCTGTTTCTGGGATTCCATACTTTGGGACTTTATGTTCATACGGAGTAAAGTGACTAATCAAGTAGTGGATCCCAATGGTAGGGAAGAACTCAATGAGGTCTTAGCAGTTAACCATACAAAACCTGAGGTTGAAAATGAGGCGATTGAGGTTTTTCCCACTCTAAATAATAAAAAATAAAGAGGTGAAAATCAAGCATTTAGGTAGAATCAATCACTAATTCCATTGAGTAAGGAAAGAATGACTTCAGTTTCTTCTACCGGAGTAGGAAATGAAGCAAGGTTTCGGTTTCACCCGGCACATTTCCATCAATTTAGAATGAGATAAGCGCAGAGGAAGAAAAGTGTCTCCAATGGTGAGTTCATCGTATGAGTCATGAATGGATTCGCGTTATTCCAGTTGGACTCCCTGGTGGCCCATTTAGGTTTATATCCCGATAGTATATAGCCCGGGTTTTGGTATAATACTAGACGATCTGGCCCTCTTTCCCGTGCTCCCTCTTCGCATGTCTTTCTTTCGTTTTGTTTTAATACATTCGAGTTAATAAGTATCAAATCTAAAAAATCAGACCTTTTCAAAAAAGGTGTTTCAATAAGAATATGGTTATCTTATTTTGCTTGCTGCATAGCTTTTCTTTTTTGATCTTTTTGAGTCAGACCAGTTAGTGAAAAACATCGCCGGATTGGTTCGACTTAGCAAGTTTAGAATATATAGATAATTGAGAACTTCACCCCTATATTTCCGTCATTGCTTATACTCGACTTGCTTGCTAGCAGCTCTCATCTTGAATTTTGTTGCGTCCTTCTTTTTTTTTTTATTCATATTCAATCTTCCGCTTTCATCGCTCGTAGTTGCTCTCTTCCTTAATGCTCTCTTCTTCTTAGCCTCGTTTGGCGCTATATACCTCATTTTCTTCCCCTACGAGTCCATGAACATGAGTTCGAGTCTACGCCCATCCTTCAGAGTGGAAAGTGAGGGTTAGACACGCGAGTAAAAAATGGGAGGTTTAGTGTGAGTCCACAAAAGGGCAGTGAATTTATGGGCCACTCACATGTTGTCAATTCGAATGCTTTCGTCTTTGCTTTTTTTTAAGGTCCTGCAGACCTCATTTCCTTTTTTTTTTTACTAGTAGAGCAAGGAATTCCTTTCTTTTTTCTTCTGGTAAGTGGTCCATGCTTGGAGCCACGTCAGTTGGTGAAGAAAGATCATACCTTGGTCCGGGCAGTAATGACTGAAACGAGTAGAACGGAATTATGGGTATTTTCCCCAATTGCCTATGTCTACCTGAGAAATTACATATAAGAGGATCGATGTAGTTCAATGTAGTCCATACAAGAGAAATTACATACAAGAGCTTATTCAATGTAGTTCTCGGACGTCTCGAAATGAACAGAAGGAGGGAAGCACCCGCGCAAACAGGTGTGGATGAAGCGGAAGGGAGAACGTCGGCTTGAGTAATGCAAACATTGGTGAGAATCCAATGCCCCGAAAACCTAAGGGTTCCTTCGCAAGGTTCGTCCATGGAAGGTGAGTCAAAGCCTAAGATCAGGCCGAAAGGCGTAATCGAGGGACAATATGTGAATATTCCTGTACTACCCCTTATTGGTCACGAGAGACAGAGGAGGTTAGGTTAGCCGAAAAATGATTATCAGTTTAAAGACGCAAGGTGACCTTGCTTTTTCAGGGAAAGCAGCTTCAACTTGCCTTCTTTATTCATTCTTGTTCTGAGATAGAGACCCCCTCCCATTTCATTTATTTGGCTTTGTTTCTCGCCACCCATAGATGCCAACAGATGAAAATAGGTAGAACTGTACAACTGAAGCCATAAGCCGACTTCATGTTCCCATCGTAATCCACCGTAACACCCTAGTGAGGATTGTATCTCCCCACGATATGTACAGGTCCAAGAGTGCAGCAAAATGACTCCAGACCTCTCCGGCAAGATCGCCCTAGTTCTCAATTGTTGGGCTTTTCGGGCTTATTAGGCTTGTTGGTCGGATAGCTAAAATCACGGGGACAGACAAACATCTCGCTGAAGTATGGCTAGGCAGCAGCAAGGAGGGTCTCTCTCGCTATGGCTCTTCCACGGGGGATCTTGATGAAGCCTTCTTCTTGTAGCTAGGTTGGGGAGGGGAACAAGAGCTCTAATTAATGTTCCTGGTCCAGCTCAGTCAATGGTTACACTTGACACCTTCTCCTCATCTCTCTTTGAACTCTGTCCCTATATATGTGATTTGGAGACCAAGAGTTGTAGGGATTGGGTCGATGGTTTGCCTGCTTGAAGCTCTGTTCTATGCCCGCCCGTAGCCCATCTTTAGTTGTATGGATGTGGTCACACGATGAAAGCTTTCTATAGTCACCGGGAAGAAATTGTCTATTTGACATGTCTTTTTGGAATAATAGCATATAGGACTAGCCCCCTTCTGGGGATTCTTTCTCGGTCATCTAATGTTGGGAATTCACCTTCTTCGGAGCAACCTATGATCCATTGTCCCCATCTTTAGTTGGGATGTCTTTCGTTGATAAAGAAAACCTGGAATCTTCCGCTTCGGATAGGATGATTGTGCCCGATCAGTCAATGATGAGAAGGCTTCCTTTCCTTCTCGCCTTCTTCCACTTTTTCATCCCCGATAGGACAAGAAATTATAGAAAAACAAGCAGAGCAATTCGTACCGAGCTGCTGGAAAGCCTGATTCGCTTTACTCGCTTTCTTGCTGCTTTAACCCGCCGGGCTGACTTCTGCACCTCCTATGAACGAACCTGAGAGGGTCGAGTAAGCAAAAGAAAAGGTTCATTACTAAGCTTAAGAATTGTGCTTGCCATCTTGACTCATGAATCTCTATTCCAAAAAGGAAGAGCGAGACACCTTGGAAGCAGCAAAGCAAGACTTCAACAATGGCCGTCGGGTTAAAATGGTGAATTTTGCCACGTGAAAGTAAGCTTTCCTGCTTTGCCGGATGCTGAATAGCGAGGTATGATCTAACTCCCCGGGTGGATTGGTATTCGTCTTCATTCACTACCATCCTTCCCCGATTTATAGGTTTGGGGAATTGTTTATTTAACTTGGTTATCCCAGGAAAAAGATACTATTTTATAGTCTCCGATCAAAGAATATGCACGTGAAAAAAGGGACGAAGCGGAGTACATGAGATTTATAGCTGGACAACGGTTCTTTCTTTTACAGATGTTGCGGGATAAACTCGATTTTCATGGCTTGTGCTTGAGGGGCAAAGGCTTGGTTTAAGCGGATGCCCCAAGGCTCTCTGAGGAATGGCTAACGTAGGTTGTTAAGGAACTTATTGCACCTTATAACATGGAAGCAGGCAGGCAAATGATGGGCAAATGGCAAGACATTGTTTGATAGAATAGGGAGGAAGGATCAATTGCAAGCTGTGAGGGAGCTGCAGATGGAGGTTTGGATTGGACAAATGCACAGATGTTCGCAAGAGATGGGGTAGTGACGGTGCCACGCCGAATGCCGAAAGAGTATACTGCAAATTGAATAAGATAAGGCGCATTCAGACAAGAGTTTCCGCGGTTGGCTATGTCCTTTCTCGAACAGCTGTTTTCGCAATTTCATCTTTGTTGAGTAATAGACTAGCCTGGGAATCCTGTTCTATGTGCGTGGGTGGTATCTTTGTATATTCTATAGAATGTCGGCAAATCTTCAACAATGGGGTAATCGGATGCTCCTGATCTTTTTGTGGTAGTTGTGGAGGGACATGGACAAAATCATCTTCTTCTATCCCCAATGGAATACGAATTGGATGAAAAGTTTATCCCACGTTAGAGCAAAACAAGCTATTCGTGCATTCACGTAAACAAGAGTGCATTCCCTCCCCGCTGATTCCACAGCTGTGGAGAATATCGATTCTATTTGCGATAAAGTTAATGAGGTTAAGTCTTCATTTCCTACTCTCATCCAGAGATATGTGCCCAGAATCCTCTCCATACCTTTGCTTCAGGGTATGAAGGGGGTTTGAAAACCTTTCCTTCCTATGTGTCTATGCAATACCGAACTTTCGAACTCATACTGAACGAATACCTGGCGAACGAATACAGATAAAGAAAGAAAATGAGATAACGAACGTCAAGAAATGAAATGAGATACGAACGAATATCGGTACCATACTTATTCCACCTCTTCTTTCTACTTGTAGCTTTTCATAGGGGTGGGGGTAGGAAGCGATAGAATACCCAACCCAACCGTCTGAGTGCAATTCTTCCTATTGATACCGAGCTACAAGAATATCGAACTGACGAGTTAGCATCTATTGCCCGATTGAACTGATCAAAGAAGGTATGGAACCTAAAAGACCGGTATTCCACCTCTGCGAACAAAGTCGTACTCGAACAAAGAAATGAGAATGATTGAAGTGCGCATAAGCACACGCATGGGACTACCTTTCGAACTAATATCTTGATGTTCGTGCAATTGAACCTCCTGATACCTTCTCTTCGCTATTCTTTCCCGTCATACCGCATCGTTCTACTTACTCTCCAATGTGTCATCTTTGGATTCGGAACATAGAAACTGGGGAGGCGTTGAAGCACCCTGCACAGGGGCAAATGAACCCAACTCTAAAGAAGCCTGTTGCGAGTACGACGAAGAAAGCGGTATGTAACCTTCACGATCAGGGTATTCTCTATAGTATGCTATTTCGCCTAACGCTTGAAAATAGGATCAAATTCGGGAGTAAACCAAGGAGCGAACTCATACCTTGAGAATACAGAACTTTGACCTCCTCACCTTTTCGCTAGCACGTGGGACCGATGCTTGAAAATCCATTCTCTCACTATTGGCTGAACACTAGCTATATGAGCCATGTACGTCTTTTTAGTTATTGCTCGCTACCATAGATGTTGGCGTCCAAATCCATTCTCTGCCAACGTCTAATTATAGACTAAGGCGTAACCCGAATGCGTATATTCACTCACCCGTGGGACTAAATGCAGCTTCACGGCGTGCGGTTTGGGTCCCGAGCGTCAAACTTTCCTTAGTCGTTGGTACAATCTCAATATGGCTTTCCCTTGCTTCTTGGGTGCTTTTACCGAGCAAAGAAAATCCTTCTTTCTTCCCATGCTGCAGACCAAATATGACTTCTCCCGAGAACGTGAAACTTCCATGTGTTAAGCATATAGAAAATGAAGAGATAGACGAAGAAAGCATTTTCCATTTATTTCACATGGATACTTCTGATTCTGGTTATAGCTTTTCAAATATATCTTCCCGAACTGAATTTCATCTTTCTTCTTACGTCTTTTTAGGAGTGCCTTATACCCTCCTCTATCCCGGCTTCGCGGGACTGCCTATGGCCTGGTCCACTCGTGGCGTCGCTCTTTGGGGAGAGGGCGTAGCTTTCTTTCCCAGACCTTAAGAAAAAGAAAGATTGGAACGTCATTATACGATATTTTGAGTTCGGTGTTGCGCTATCGCGGTAGTGGGATTGCTGCATATGAGCATATTCTATTCTATACGGACCTAACGAAGGCTATCGCAGTAGTTTTCTTGCTGGTCTTTCTATTCTAGCCTTTAGAACGCTATCGCTAATGTTTGATTGGTGGTCTTTGACGCCTGATGAAGTATAGCTAACGGGAAGATTGCCGGTATCTCCTTTTCAAAGGTTAGAGTTCGCTCCTTCTTTCGCATCGGTCCCACTACCACGGCGCCGGTCCAACTCCTTCCTACCCTACCTAGCCCCCTATTCTTTGGTACAAGTCGAATAGACGGACTCGATCGAATTCCATTCATGGACAGCTACTGAGACTAGACGCTTGAACAACCCTTGCTTCCTAAGCTTTAAAGCGGGGTAAACATGGTTATAAACCAGCTAGAGGAAGCGGGACAGCATAAGCAAAGCAGCCAACCCCTTTCGGGGGATTCAATCCAGCCCCAACCGTACCTTGCTTGGGCAACCCTGTTATTTGAAATATGCGCTCATACCACGGTTTTTTCTGCGAGAGGAGCCACCCACCCCCTTGCTATCCTCCACCCCTTTAGTGCCCCCATCAATGGAATTCCAAGATTTGATACTACAGAGAGCGAGGTATTACAAAAGCGCACTTTCCCTCGAGGGTCTCTTATCCCGATCGAATATGAATGAAAAAGGTAATTCATTCACAGAAAAACGTTATCACGAAGACCTGTATAATCATTGGGTTTATACCAATGAACAAAAAAAAGTACAACTTGAGTAATTCATTACGCCGTAGAATAAAAGTTCTAGAAAACTCAAATCTAAATATGCTTGAAAAAAGAATCAGATTGTACAATGATAAAATAGAAGATGGAATAGAAGAAATTTGTAAAGAGGTTCCTCAATGGTCATATAAATTGATTGATGATTTAGATTTAGAAGAAGAGCAGGAACAAACTAAAGAAAAAGAATCGGAAGATCCCGGGAGTCATTCAAGAAGAGCTAAAAGCATGGTAATTTATACTAACGATATTTATAATAAAAATTCTACTACTACAGATAACTCTACTGATATTATTAATATTAGTGATATCGGTAATGATGAAGATGAAGAACTAGCTTTGATACCTGACTCACAACAATCCAATTTTCGTCGGGATATAATCAAAGGGTCCATGCGTGCTCAAAGACGTAAAACCGTTACTTGGGAAATGTTTCAAGCAAATATACATTCTCCGCTTTTTTTGGATCAAATAGACAAAACATTTCTTGTCTCTTCTTTTGATATATCTGAAATGAGAAACCTCATTTTCTGAAATTGGTTAAGAAGAGAATCAAAATTGCAAATTTCCAAGGAAGAAACAAAAGAAAAGGCGGAAAAAAAAAGAAAAAAAATGAGGATAGTAATATCCAAAATTTGGGATACCATTATATTTGCTCAAACAATAAGGGGTTTTATGTTAATAACCTAATCTTTTTGGCGAAAATATATTCTATTGCCTTCATTGATAATAGCTAAAAATATTGGGAGTATGTTATTATTTTAATTCCGGGTGTGGTGCGAGGATTTGAAAGACTGAAATATAGAAATGCATATTAAATGCACCTATAATGGTGTTCAATTTTCATAAACAGAATTTTCTCAGGATTTGTTAACAGACGGTATTCAAATAAAGATTCTATTTTCTTCCTGTCTAAAACCTTGGCGAAAGTTTAAGTTCCTATCTGACATAGGAATCTAATGAAAATCAAATCAAAAAACTTGACCTCCGTTACGGTACGAAAAACCAGCCATGCGGGTTTTGCTTAGAAATAGTATAAAGCTAGTTAATACTGCACTTACTCCTGCCCGAAAGAACTTTATCTTGCAGGTACGCAAAGCCTAGAAAACTATCTATCTGCAATCCTTCCCTTCCGACTATAAGATGTGTGTCATTAAGACAATGAAAAGGAATGGAAACCCAATAGCTTTGCTATAGCAATGGAAACCCTTCAGACTTGTTTTCATTCGAGAGAACAGAGTGAATCATAAAAGGGTTGAATCATCCTATTGTCAAATGCGGTTTAGACTGGCTGATTTTATTATGGGAAAAGGGAGATTAAGGTGGATTTTTCCACGGAGAAGGAGTGTGCTAATCATTGGCTAAAGAGGGAAAAGAAAGGCTCCCGTCCCCTTCTCAGGTTTCTGAGATTAATTTACTCAAGGCGGATGCCAGGCCGGAAGATAGAGCTCTCCTGAGTTAATAACGCAGTAAAGATATGACAAGCGTTCATAGCAAGTTCGGTAGGACTCAAGCTCATAGTTAGCTATCGGTTTGGCCTAACCTATAGGGATTAACGCTTGGATCCGTCGCCCAAGTTACCTCTCTCGTGAAAAGAAATGCAAGACTCTAATCAGTAAGGTGGTTCAATAAGCAGAGATCGGGCTATCAAATTAGAGAAAGAGAGAGTGATCTCCTGCTCCACTACTTTCTGTCAGAAGTGCTTAGTGCCTTAGCAGGGAATTTAGAGCTTGACCGAGATGAAAGGGCTTTGACTGCCTAGAGACCTCATTGAATAATAGAAAAGCAAGCAGCACAAAATGCCTATGCGACATGGTCCAGCAGGCTCTCAGATAGTGGATTACACACTAATATGAAGAAGAGAGTGCTATAGAAAGTAACTGCTCTTCTTACTAATTTGAGGACGGAGGATTCTTATTCTTGCCTATCATAGTCCCCTTTTGGCTATTGACTTGAAACTCCATGTAGAGATTCAATAAAGGTAAAAGGGATTGCAAGTAGATCTTGCTATCTCAAGTCAATCCTTAATGAGTGCAAGCTATACCCGTGTGCATATACCTTCGGGCAAGAAAATTCCACCTTGTGTAGCAAAGTGTGCTTCGGGAAAGGAGGGAAAAAGGATCCAGTCAAGGAAAAAGCATTGCACCCTACTAAGACGATCGATACCGAAATGGTGAAAGAACTCAAGCCCCATCCCCTCGATATATTTACCGACTGAAGGCAATGGCCCTTAATAAGCGATAGGCGAATGGTTCTACAACTGCAAGCACATGAACTCGCTCTCATAGAAAGACAATGAAATCGAAAAAGTTTTATAAACCCTTGGATTTTTGGCATAACTCCCAATCCGCTTTTTCTCGTCTTTAACCTCTACTCTAGGCTAAGGAGAACGAGAGGCATCAGATTGCTTCTTCCTTCTTGAGGGACTGTATAATAGGGAAGCCCCGCTTTTAGGGGAATGCTTTCTT
>RXID01016802.1:0-12284 GCA_005019695.1 Trichopus zeylanicus subsp. travancoricus
CCAACTGGATGGGGAGACGAAGATGACGAGAAAGAGCCTGATGAGGAGGAACCAGTCAGCATACCTTCTGAGAGGCATGAGGAAGAAGGTAACACTTGTCCCCCTCATAGTGCTACTGTTATTACAGCAGGCATCAAAGAGGAAGTACCGGGGATGGAGTACCCTGCCCTGCGAAAACTAGCCGAAAGGCTATCTGAGAGGTTGTACATAAGTACACTAACCTCGGCAACATCTTCGAGCAGGCCGTACATGCCCCCCACAGATGCTTCAATGGAACCAGGACCCCCAGGTTACCCACCAGCGGCCAACACGACTCCAGCAATATCCAGAACAACAACGGAGTCTGGGCAGCAGAACCAGGGAAGTTTCCAAAGAAGCTTCAGCAATGAAATATGGACCCTACCGGCCGCACAGCAGAACGAAGGAAACAAAGCACTACTGGTCACGATGGAGGTGGACCTAGCAAAAGGCAGTCAGCTGGTATACGTCATGATGACTGTCAAGGACTTCTACATGCACATACAAGTCTCTATCCTAACTAAGAGATACGAGAACTGGCAAAGTGGTGAGTCCAATTTATTAATCACTAGAGGCATGGTAGGAAGGCTCTCGAATACCCCAAACGTAGGCTTTGCCTACGAAATTCAAGGAGTCGTCGACTACCTAGCAAGCCACGAAGTACACGCCCTCCCAGGACGTAGATACTCAACAGAGGCGCTACAAGGGCGCAGCTGGACTGTCCGGCCAAGGAAGCTCTCCGCACCAACTCAACCTGAGGAGGTCATGAGCAGGAGCATCCTTGATGGGAGCATCTCTCTGCGGTTCGGAAGCTACAAGCCGGCAGTAATGCCAAGAAGATTCTGCTACCTCCCAAGAGATGAGGAGGCATCTAATGACAGAAAGAACGTAAAGATGGTTGCTATCTTCGAGCAACTAAATGTTCCAGATAATTATGACTTAATATCTATGCAGGAAGGAGAGGACCAGAGTGATACAATATACAGCATCTCAGAAGGAGAGGATCCTCAGGACCTCCACAACTCCCTCCAAAATGAAGTCATATGTGTTCTGCAGGAACTCGAAGAAGGATGCCAATCGCAGAAGGAAGGGTGCACTAGGCATACCAACGGGCAAAGCTCCATTACCCCAACAACAAGTACTTCTCCCCTGGCACAAGAGGAGTACCCAGCAAAGCCCGTAGGAGAAGCAGTCCTAACCTCCGGAAGGGGCCCAGAGGAGAAACTACACTACCTCGAATTCAGGCTAGATGGAAAAACCAACCATCTTCATGATGAGGTACTACTGGCGCCCGAATCGATATATGCCAATCCCTATGTAATTATCATCAAGGGGATTTTCCAAGACATAGGAGGACAGGTGTCTCGCATAGGACAATGGCTGTACCGCCCAAAAGAAGCACTCACAGAAGATGGGAGGCCAAGAGAATCCATGGATGCAAGGAAACTTTTCTATAGTTTCCATACTGAGGTAGTCCCTGCAGAGAGCGTCATGCACAACTGTGTGGTTCACTACATCCCGCAGGGTGAGCAAGTACCAAGGCGTACAGAGTACCCGGGATTCATCATACAAGAACTCTACGACCACACCAACAGAATTCTCAAGGACATAGCATGTGCAGACTATGACAAGGAGCAGCAATCTGAAATTAAGCTGCTTATCAGGAAAACAAGGGAGCATCTGACAGGCTCCATGCAACTCAAATGGCCAAAGGCATGCAACACAGAACCCACAGCCGGACGACGGTGGGCACCAACACCAACGCAGCTGCGGATGCTCAACAGCCTCTTCCGTCAAAGTGACAGGCCCCCTAGAAAGAAGCAAACAGAGGACCTGACTTGGGCGCTAAGACTACATGGACCAATCTCTGAAGCCAACATCCACAAATGGTTCATCAACAAGAGAGCGCGAGTCAAGGAGAAGCAGGCAATCCCTACCACCGTCTCGTAGCAGACGGAGCGTGGTGGGAAGTATAGCTACCACTGTCCCGTAGCAGGCGGAGCGTGGTGGGAAGTATAGTAGCTAATACAGGAAAGTAGAATCCTGTTGTACAGTACAGTAGTAGCTAGAGCTACGAAATAAGAAGTCAAAGCCTAGCAAGAGGACGAGCCTAGTCAAAGGATGAGCTACCAGCCTATGAAAGCGACGTCTTTTGGAGTCTTCGGTAAAGGCTATGCCTTAGGATATAAAGGCTACGCCTTAGGATAAGATCTCTTTTGGAGTCTTTTGTAAAGGCTACGCCTTAGGATATAAAGGCTATGCCTAGGACAAGACTTCCCTTGGAGTCTTATGTAAAGGCTATAGGCCTACCCTAGCATAGGTAACTATTATGCTGATGTAAGCGCTTAGCTCATACCACCAGCTGATGTGAGCGCTTACATCACCGTGCCCTCTATATATGTGGCACGCCTCCATTGTAAATGAACATCGAAAAATAATCCAAGTATCCAAGTATTGTAAGCAATCGTGTGAATTTAGCAATAAGAATCCGAGAGTTTTTCCATATCTTCTCCTTATTTCTTGTTGCTACTTTCCTCCTTGAAAAAGAGCTTCCGCGACCTCGAAAACTTCGGCGAGCATCGCCGGCGTTAGGAAGGTCGATTTAAGGGAAAATCGACCTTCCTAACGCCGGCGATGCTCGCAGGAGGGGTCGAGCGGAGGGGGGGCGGGGTGCGAGTTTTCCGAGTCGCGGAAGCTCTTTTTCAAGTATGAAAGTAGCAACAAGAAATAAGGAGAAAATATGGAGAAATCTCGGATTCTTATTGCTAATTCACACGATACTTCTATTGCTTACAATGCTTGGATACTTGGATGATCATTTACAATGGAGGCGTGCCCCTTATATAGAGGGCACGGTGATGTAAGCGCTCACATCAGCTGGTGGTATGAGCTAAGCGCTTACATCAGCATAATAGTAGCCTATACTAGAGTAGGCCTATAGCCGTTACATAAGACTCCAAGGGAAGTCTTGTCCTAGGCGTAAGCATTTAGATCCTAAGGCGTAGACCTTTACAGAAGACTCCAAAAGATCTTATCACGCCGGCATAGTGCGCGTGGTATGTGCGTGAGGAGATTCATAGCCTTTACAAGAAGACTCCAAAAGGAACGTCGCGGTCATAGGCTGGTAGCTCTAAAAACCGTTGCTATCTCTCCTCTTGCTAGGCTTTGACTTCTTATTTCGTAGCTCTCGCTACTACTGTACTGTACAACAGGATTCTACTTTCCTGTATTAGCTTCTATACTTCCCACCACGCTCCGCCTGCTACGGGTCAGTGGTAGCTATACTATACTTCCCACCACGCTCCGCCTGCTACGGGTCAGTGGTAGCTATACTTCCCACCATGCTCCGTCTGCTACGGGACAGTGGTAGGGATGGCCTGCTTCTCCTTAACTCGCGCTCTCTTGTTGATGAACCATTTGTGGATGTTGTCTTCAGAGATTGGTCCATGTAGTCGTAGCGCCCAAGTCAGGTCCTGTGTTTGCTTCTTTCTAGGGGGCCTGTCGCTTTGACGGAAAAGGCTGTTGAGCATCCGCAGCTGCGTTGGTGTCGGTGCCCACCGTCGTCCGACTATGGGTTCTGTGTTGCATGCCTTTGGCCATCTGAATTGTATGGAGCCTGTCAGGTGCTCCCTTGTTTTTTGGATAAGCAGCTTTATCTCAGATCGCTGTTCTTTGTCATAGTTTGCACATGCTATGTCCTTGAGAAGTCTGTTGGTGTGGTCGTAGAGCTCTTGTATGATGAATCCCGGGTACTCTGTACGCCTTGGTACTTGCTCACCCTGCGGGATGTAGTGAACCACACAGTTGTGCATGACGCTTTCTGCAGGGACTACCTCAGTATGGAAACTATAGAAAAGTTTCCTTGCATCCCTGGATTCTCTTGGACTCCCATCTTCTGTGAGTGCTTCTTTTGGGCAGTAAAGCCATTGTCCTATGAGGGACATCTGTCCGCCTTTGTCTTGGAAAATCCCCTTGATGATAATTACATAGGGATTGGCATATATCGATTCGGGCGCCAGTAGTACCTCATCATGAAGATGGTAGGTTTCTCCATCTAGCCTGAATGCGAGGTAGTGTAGTTTCTCCTCTGGGCCCCTTCCGGAGGTTAGGATCGCCTCTCCTACGGGCTTTGCTGGGTACTCCTCTTGTGCCAGGGGAGAAGTACTTGTTGTTGGGGTAATGGAGCTTTGCCCATTGGTATGCCTAGTGCACCCTTCCTTTTGTGATTGGCATCCTTCTTCGAGGTCCTGTAGAACATTTATGACTTCATTTTGTTCGAGTGGGCGGAGGGAGTTGTGGAGGTTCTGAGGATCCTCCCCTTCTGAGATGTTGTATATTGCATCACTCTGGTTCTCTCCTTCCTGTACAGATATTGAGTCATAATTTTCTGGAACATTTGGTTGCTCGAAGATAGCAACCCTCTTTTCGTTCTTTCTATCATCAGATGCCTCCTCATCTCCCGGGAGGTAGCAGGATCTTCTTGGCATTACTGCCGGCTTGTAGCTTCCGAACCGCAGAGAGATGCTCCCATCAAGGAGGCTCCTGCTCATGACCTCCTCAGGTTGAGTTGGTGCGGAGAGCTTGGTTGGCCGAACAGTCCAGCTGCGCCCTTGTAGCGCCTCTGCTGAGTACCTACGTCCTGGGAGGGCGTGTAGCGCCTCTGCTGAGTACCTACGTCCTGGGAGGGCGTGTACTCCGTGGCTTGCTAGGTAGTCGATGACTCCTTGAATTTCGTAGGCAAAGCCTATGTTTGGGGTACTCGAGAGCCTTCCTACCATGCCTCTAGTAATTAATAAATTGGACTCACCACTTTGCCAGTTCTCGTATCCCTTAGTTAGGATAGAGACTTGTATGTGCATGTAGAAGTCCTTGACAGTCATCATGACGTATACCAGCTGACTGCCTTTTGCTAGGTCCACCTCCATCGTTACCAGTAGTGCTTTGTTTCCTTCGTTCTGCTGTGCGGACGGTAGGGTCCATATTTCATTGCTGAAGCTTCTTCGAAAACTTCCCTGGTTCTGCTGCCCAGACTCCGTTGTTGTTCTGGATATTGCTGGAGTCGTGTTGGCCGCTGGTGGGTAACCTGGGGGTCCTGGTTCCATTGAAGCATCTGTGGGGGGCATGTACGGCCCGCTCGGAGATGTTGCCGAGGTTAGTGTTCTTATGTACAACCTCTCAGATAGCCTTTCGGCTAGTTTTCGCAGGGCAGGGTACTCCATCCCCGGTACTTCCTCTTTGATGCCTGCTGCAATAACAGTAGCACTATGAGGGGGACAAGTGTTACCTTCTTCCTCATGCCTCTAAGAAGGTATGCTGACTGGTTCCTCCTCATCAGGCTCTTTCTCGTCATCTTCGTCTCCCCATCCAGTTGGTTCGGGCTTTGGTTGAGCCTCTCCTTCAGTTGTTGTCTTGCAGACACTTTCCTGTGGTAGGATACTGGTGTATTCCAGTTCCTCGCTTGCTTCTGCTTCCTTTTCTTTAAGCTTCTCAGCGTCTTTTTGCAGGCTTGCGCCTAGCTCTAATGCCTTGACTCTTCCTTTGTAGTAGCCCACCTCCTTCTCCAGCCGTTCAATTTCCCCTTCACACCTTTCTTGCATCAGCCTCTGGTTAGGGAATGGTTCTAGTGGAGCTGGTGTAACTGGGACCGCTGTTTTAAAGTAATAGGGTCCACATAGGTTACAGGCAGTAACCTTGCATTTGGGGCAATGAATCCTTGCCCGCTGCATGGTTTGGATCTTGCAACACACGCACTTTTCTTCTCGTGGCTGCACGAAGTCATTATGCTGCCAAGAATGAGAACATTTTCCTTGGAAGTAAGGCAGCGTTACCTGAGGGCGATACCCTCCTTCTCGTTCTCCCAGAACACAAACTGCTTTCTCCTGCGCAGGTGGTTCGAGGGAGCTGTGCAGACTTTGGGTTGATAAAGAGGAGTGACGATTCTTTTTGCGTTCTACTTTTTGCAGTTCTTGTAGATACTGCGCATTAAAAGGGATCTCCACATAGTTGGTGTTGTGAAAAGGCCTGTAATAAGAAGAGGTTAGAGGGTAATTGTCTCCTCTGGTGAAGTACTCCTCCTCTGGAGCCTCGTACTCATAGGATTGTTGGTAGCTTTGCTGGTCCTGATAACACCAATTGTAGTAGTCTTCCCGTGGGGTAGGCAGGTAGTCAGCCATCAGTCTTCAAATACTAGTTCTCGGGCCTCCTGTTTTGAAAGGGGGGGCCTGCTGTCTAGGACTGCAGTTGTTAAAGTCCTCAGAGAAATCTCGAGCCTCGAGATCTCCTGTGTGCAAGCTTGATGCAGTTTGAAAAGTTTTCTTAAGTTCTTCTGATGCAATACAGGTTTTGTAGTAAATAACAGACAAGTTATGAGCTAATTGATTGGTGGAAACTTTTGTTACTAAAGCAAGGTCAAGATACTCAAGGCTAGAGGTTCGGGAACGTTCCTACCCCTCCTGAATGGATTTTTCCCATGCTTCAGACATATGGGCTAAAAGTTCACAGTTACCATAATTTCCCAAGGATAAATTCCCGTATTAGGTTAAACATGGCAATGCCTTACTGGATTAAAACAATGCTTCAGGATCATACAGGTGTGCCCTTGGGCTTACTCACGGCCACTCGCCTTCACTGCCAAGTTAGGACCTGTCCTTTTTCCTTACGCACAGCTCTTCACCCAGTCAGTAAAAACCATGCTTAATTCTAATCCGCAAATTACCACAAAGGAAAAGATAGCACTTATGAAATCTTAACACAACATCTTAACACAGTCGTGAAAATCAGGATTTGGGTAAGTACGACCCTTACCTCGCACTCTTGGCACCTTGACCTCTTGGGGGTTCTACTCCGCCATATCTTTAGCTAGCTCTGATACCATGAAATCGACCTTCCTAACGCCGGCGATGCTCGCCGAATCGTTCGAGGTCGCGGAAGCTCTTTTTCAAGGAGGAAAGTAGCAACAAGAAATAAGGAGAAGATATGGAGAAACTCTATGATTCTTATTGCTAAATTCACACCATTGCTTACAATACTTGGATGCTTGGATTATTTTTCGATGATCATTTACAATGGAGGTGTGCCCCTTATATAGAGGGCACGGTGTTGTAAGCGCTCACATCAGCTGGTGGTATGAGCTAAGCGCTTACATCAGCATAATAGTAGCCTATACTAGAGTAGGCCTATAGCCTTTACATAAGACTCCAAGGGAAGTCTTGTCCTAGGCATAGCCCTCTTATCCTAAGGCATAGCCTTTACAAAAGACTCCAAAAGAGATCTTATCCTAAGGAGTAGCCTTTATATCCTAAGGCATAGCCTTTACAGAAGACTCCAAAAGACGTCGCTGTCATAGGCCGGTAGCTCGTCCTTTGGCTAGGCTCGTCCTCTTGCTAGGCTTTGACTTCTTATTTTGTAGCTATAGCTACTACGTACTGTACAACAGGAACCTACTTTCCTGTTGTACAGTACAGTAGTAGCGAGAGCTACGAAATAAAGAAGTCAAAGCCTAGCAAGAGGACGAGCCTAGCCAAAGGACGAGCTACCAGCCTATGACAGCGACGTCTTTTGGAGTCTTCTGTAAAGGCTATGCCTTAGGATATAAAGGCTACGCCTTAGGATCAGATCTCTTTTGGAGTCTTTTGTAAAGGCTACGCCTTAGGATATAAAGGCTATGCCTAGGACAAGACTTCCCTTGGAGTCTTATGTAAAGGCTATAGGCCTACCCTAGTATAGGTAACTATTATGCTGATGTAAGCGCTTAGCTCATAGCACCAGCTGATGTGAGCGTTTACATCACCGTGCCCTCTATATAAGGGGCACGCCTCCATCGAAGAAATCTTAGAAATCCAAGTGTTGTGTGAATTTAGCAATAAGAATCCGAGAGTTTCTCCATATCTTCTCCTTATTTCTTGTTGCTACTTTCCTTCTTGAAAAAGAGCTTCCGCGACCTCGGAAACTTCGGCGAGCATCGCCGGCGTTAGGAAGGTCGATTTCATGGTATCAGAGCTAGCTAAAGATATGGCGGAGTAGAAACCCCAAGAGGTCAAGGTGCCAAGAGTGCGAGGTAAGGGTCGTACTTACCCAAATCCTGATTTTCACTACTGTGTTAAGATGTTGTGTTAAGATTTCATAAGTGCTATCTTTTCCTTTGTGGTAATTTGCGGATTAGAATTAAGCATGGTTTTTACTGACTGGGTGAAGAGCTGTGTGTAAGGAAAAAGGACAGGTCCTAACTTGGCAGTGAAGGCGAGTGGCCGTGAGTAAGCCCAAGGGCACACCTGTATGATCCTGAAGCATTGTTTTAATCCAATAAGGAATTGCCATGTTTAACCTAATACGGGAATTTATCCTTGGGAAATTATGGTAACTGTGAACTTTTAGCCCATATGTCTGAAGCATGGGAAAAATCCATTCAGGAGGGGTATGAACGTTCCCGAACCTCTAGCCTTGAGTATCTTGACCTTGCTTTAGTAACAAAAGTTTCCACCAATCAACTAGCTTAGAACTTGTCTGTTATTTACTACAAAACCTGTATTGCATCAGAAGAACATAAGAAAACTTTTCGAACTGCATCAAGCTTGCACACAGGAGATCTCGAGGCTCGAGATTTCTCTGAGGACTTTAACAACTGCAGTCCTAGACAGCAGGCCCCCCCCCTTTCAAAACAGGAGGCCCGAGAACTAGTGTTTGAAGGCTGATGGCTGACTACCTGCCTACCCCACGGGAAGACTACTACAATTGGTGTTATCAGGACCAGCAAAGCTACCAACAATCCTATGAGTACGAGGCTCCAGAGGAGGAGTACTTCACCAGAGGAGACAATTACCCTCTAACCTCTTCTTATTACAGGCCTTTTCACAACACCAACTCTGTGGAGATCCCTTTTAATGCGCAGTATCTACAAGAACTGCAAGAAGCAGAACGCAAAAAGAACCGTCACTCCTCTTTATCAACCCAAAGTCTGCACAGCTCCCTCGACCCACCTGAGCAGGAGAAAGCAGTTTGTGTTCTGGGAGAACGAGAAGGAGGGTATCGCCCTCAGGTAACGCTGCCTTACTTCAAAGGAAAATGTTCTCATTCTTGGCAGCATAACGACTTCGTGCAGCCGCGAGAAGAAAAATGCGTGTGCTGCAAGATCCAAACAATGCAGCGGGCAAGGATTCATTGCCCCAAATGCAAGGTTACTGCCTGTAACCTATGTGGACCCTATTACTTTAAGACAGCGGTCCCAGTTACACTAGCTCCACCAGAACCGTTCCAGAGGCTGATGCAAGAAAGGTGTGAAGGGGAAATTGAACGGCTGGAGAAAGAGGTGGGCTACTACAAAGAAAGAGTCAAGGAATTAGAGCTAGGCGCAAGCCTGCAAAAAGACTCTGAGACGCTTAAAGAAAAGGATGCAGAAGCAAGTGAGGAACTGGAGTGTACCAGTATCCTACTACGGGAAAATGTCTACAAGACAACAACTGAAGGAGAGGCTCAACCAAAGCCCGAACCAACTGGATTGGGAAACGAAGATGACGAGAAGGAGCCTGATGAGGAGGAACCAGCCAGCATACCTTCTGAAAAGCATGAAGAAGAAGGTAACACTTGTCCCCCTCATAGTGCTACTATTACAGCAGGCATCGAAGAGGAAGTACCAGAGAAGGAGTACCCTGTCCTGCAAAAACTAGCCGAAAGGCTATCTGAGAGGTTGTACACAAGTACATTAACCTCGGAAACATCTCCGAGCGGGCCATACATGCCCCCCACAGATGCTTCAATGGAACCAGGACCACCAGGTTACCCGCCAGCGGCCAACACAACTCCAGCAATATCTAGAACAACAACGGAGTCTGGGCAGCGGAACCAAGGAAGTTTCCGAAGAGGCTTCCTCAATAAAATGTGGACCCTACCATCCGCACAGCAGAACAAAGGAGCCCTCTTGATAAAACCCGAACAGCTCGGGCTATGTGAGGAGACTTTTGCAAGAAGGGAAGAACCAAGCATGACCAACTCTGAAGAGGTAACAAACCCCCGTGGTATGCTGAATCAAATGACTACGCTCTTTATGCTAGAAATCGAAGACAAGCACCAAAGCTGCCCTCGCGACGAAAGGGAATCACTACAGCAACTCCACTGCGGGCAGTTCAAACAGACGATTAAAGAGCAACACGGCTACATCTCATGGTGCGAAGAGGAGATCACCCAGCTACAAGAAACGCCGCAAGAGCCAAACACTACAAATCTAAAGAAGGCCAGGAAAAAGAAGAAGAAGAATACTCTTACAACTGCTATGACGAATCGAGAACCTGGAGGACCAAGAAAGGACACAGAATCCGACATTCTAGAAGGGGCTGTGTTTAACCCCCTTCCAGATAAAGGAGGCATCCATGCCTTTGGCAAGAAGAAGGAATGGGATACCCTAGGGGAACCCAGTGGTAAGTTTGATTATTATGTCCGATACTCACCACCCCCCTCATTCTACTTGCCTTTTCCCAAGGCCAGCGAAGCTACTGGCTGGAACTATGAGGAAGGATCAACTAAGGGAAAGAAACCTGCCAACTCCTCAATAAACAATGAAGCAAATGCCCCGCAGGACAATACAGCAGCAGAAGCTGAAATACTCCGTCTGAAGGAAGTCAGCCACGGAGAGGTCAAAGAGGCATATCACCTTCCACAAGAAGAGAAGGATCAATGCCAAGGGAAGAAGCAGAGGAAGAAGAAAGTGTTGCATTGCTTCAACTTAAATGAAGAAACCTACAATCTGGCTGATGAGGTAATGCTTTTCCCTAACACAAAGACTGAAGAGCCTTATGTCATAATTATCAAGAAGATTTTCCAAGACAAGGATGGAAGAATATGCTTTACTGGGCAATGGTTATATCGCCCGGAAGAAGCATGCCTGATTGATGGGAGTACAAGGAAATTATGGGATACTAGGGAACTCTTTTATAGTTTCCACACTACTATACTCCCTATAGAATCTATCATGCACAAATGTGTGGTTCATTACATCCCACGAAACAAGCAGCTGCCACTCCGCACAAAGCATCCTGGATTCATTGTGCAGGAAATTTATGACCACACCCAAAAGATTCTAAAGGACCTAGTGACAAATGACTATGACATGAAAAGGCAATGTGAAATTGGGCTCCTGATCGAAAGGACAACAGCACTACTGAATAAACACCCAGAAGCCTTCAGCAATCCGGCTAGCAGCTTGCAGAACACTCACAACACCAAGGTGACGCAGCTACACTCCAACGCAACAGCAAGCGGAAGGATCAGCCGCACAGGAGAACAAAACCGCCCACAAAGAGGCACATACTGCATGCACCAAACAATGCGAAAGGTGAAACTCCATTGCCCCAAATGCAAGCTTATGCAGGAGCAACGATACTATATTGCATGGGTGGATGGGCGGACAGAAAGAGGAAATTGACGCGGCTGCTGAAAGACGTCGAAGGGGACGAGCACAGGAGTAGAAGACGAACCCAGCGGGGGCGAGAACAAAAAAAAAAACTCATACTAATGTTCTATTCCCAGCAAGTGCAATAGACAGAGCAACCCAGCTCAACTCGGAACCAAGAATGGTAAACAACATGCTCTATAGTATGCTTATTGTACTTGAGATACCAAATCTTCCCAGGTTCCAAGTACAAGCAATACTAGACACAGGAGCTACCACGTGCTGCATTGATGAAGCATCAGTACCACCTGAAGCACTAGCACCAACTAATTGCATCATACAAGTCAACGGAGTCAACTCTCAACAAATGACGAACAGGAGACTCAAGCAGGGAAAGATGTACATCGGAGGTAGCAGCTTCCAAATCCCCTGCACATACAGCTTCCACATAAAGCCAAAGACTGGAATCCACTTCATTCTTGGATGCAACTTCTTGCGAACTATGGATGGGGGAGTACGTATACAAGGTAATACGGTTACCTTTCATACTACCCCTGTGCAAGCAGAGAAGGCCACAGCTGTGGTCAATCTGGAAGAGGCCCTAGCACCAGCAAACGGCACCCCACTGAACATCGCCACTACCCGTAGCAGGCAGAGCGTGGTGGGAAGTATAGCTACCACTGACCCGTAGCAGGCGGAGCGTGGTGGGAAGTATAGAAGCTAATACAGGAAAGTAGAATCCTGTTGTACAGTACAATAGCAGCTAGAGCTACGAAATAAGAAGTCAAAGCCTAGCAAGAGGACGAGCCTAGCCAAAGGACGCGCTACCAGCCTATGACAGCGACGTCTTTTGGAGTCTTCTGTAACCGGCATGCCTTAGAATAAC
>RXID01016804.1:0-18607 GCA_005019695.1 Trichopus zeylanicus subsp. travancoricus
TACATTGTGAGGTTAAATATGAATTTTCATTTCGTAAGTAAGTTTTCCAAGCAAGTTTGAATTTTTTTTAAGTGGCACGCAAGGAAATTAGAATCTTTGAATGAGGAGAAAAATCACAGAAATATTATGACAGCATAGAAAATCATAAAATTCCATAAGAATATAATAAAGTATAAGAAACTCCCTTGAAAGCTCAAAAACATGAAAGAAATATTTCGAAATTCATTAATTTTGCACAAAATGTAGGGAATTGGTAAAAATAGAAAATACCACCAAAAACCCTCCCAAAGTCTATAAAATCATGGAAATCTTAAAAGGACCCTCAAACTTCATGATAGTAGAAAAAATCCCTGAAACTACAAAAAGACATAAAAATCCTCTTTTAAATATGCATTTCGTTCTCTAAAGGGGTATATATGCAATAATTAAAATTTTCAGATTGAGTCTTCCATTTTTAGTTTCTAGGAGATATATAAAAATATAAAGATATATAAAAGCCCTCCCTCGAAAGTTCAAAAACCTAAAAACAACCCTTGAACGTAAAAAAAATAAGAAATTTATTAAATATGCAAAAATTACAGATAATTCGTAAAAGCGCAAAATAAGTTTTAAAAATACTTTACTTCCTTTGAACTTGCCACACTACGAGGTTAAATATGTATTTTCAATTTTAAGGTATGTTTTCCTGGCAACTTTGAATTTTTTTATAGTGGTATATGCAAATAAATTAAATTTTTAGAATGGTGAAAAAACTCAGGGAAAAATTATGAAAGTATGGAAAACCATAAAATTTTCTAAAAATATAAAAAATTATGAAGAAATCTCCCATGAAGGTTCGAAAATTGAGAAAAACAAATGCTTCAATGTAAATAAAACGCAGGATACATTAAATTTGCAAAAAATGTTGAAAACGAGTGAAAGTACAAAATATCATAGAAAAGCCTCTGAAACTCCGTGAAATTTGGGAAATCTCAGAAAACCCGTTGAAATTCATTAAAAATATAAAAAATCCCAGAAACTATAAAAAGGTGAAAAAATTTATGTTTTGAATATGCATTTCATTCTCTAAAGGGGTATACGTGCTATAATTAAGATTTTGAAATTGAGTCTTCAATTTCAGTTTTTAAGAGGTATATATGTCAAAAATATTTTCCTGGTTAATTTTTTTTTCAAAGTGGTATATATGCGAAAATTAAGCCCTTTAAGGTTAAATATGAAATTTTTTTTTTAGGAGTCATATATGTAAAAATTGGGGTTTTCTAATCGAATCAGTGATTTAATTTTTTCAGATTATGAGGATAGATATGTTTTTCAAAATACTTGACTTCTTTTGAATTTTTTACATTATGAGGTTAACTAGGAATTTTCATTTTGTAAGTAAGTTTTCCAAGCATGTTCGAATTTTTTTAAGTGGCACGCAAGGAAATTAGCATCTTTGAATGAGGAAAAAAATCATAGAAATATTATGACAGCATAGAAAATCATAAAATTCCATAAGAATATAATAAAGTATAAGAAACTCCCTTGAAAGCTCAAAAACATGAAAGAAATATTTCAAAATTCATTAATTTTGCAAAAAATGCAGAGAATTGGTAAAAATAGAAAATATCACCAAAAACCCTCCCAGAGTCCATAAAATGATGGAAATCTTAAAAGGACCCTCAAACTTCATGAAAGCAGAAAAAATCCCTGAAACTACGAAGAAACATAAAAATTCTCTTTTAAATATGCATTTCGTTCTCTAAAGAGGTATATATGCGAGAATTAAAATTTTTAGATTGAGTCTTCCATTTTAGCTTTTGAGAAATATAAATGCCAAAAACTTTTCTATACATAATTTTCTTCTTTCAAAGCGGTTTATATACGAAAATTAAGTTCTTTCAGGTTAAATATGAAATTTTATTTTTGAAAGAGACATATATGTGAAAATTCGTGCTTTTCTACTGAATATGCGATTTCATTTTTTAAGTTATGAGGCAAAATAATTTTTTGCAGTACTATTTATATTGCTAGTTCGATTGGTTACCGTACGAGGTTAATATGTATTATTCATTTTTTTAGATATTTTTCCGAATCAAGGTTGATTTTTTTTAAGAGGTGTACGCAAGTAGCCTAAATTTCCAAAGTGATGCAAAAAATCCAGAAAATTTTTCAAACATAGAAAACCATGAAATTCCCTAAAAATATAATGATATATAAAAACCCTCCCTCGAAAGTTCAAAAACTTAAAAACAACCCTTGGACGTAAAAAAAAAATACAAAATTTATTAAATATGGAAAAATTACAGATAATTCGTAAAAGCACAAAATAAGTTTTAAAAATACTTCACTTCTTTTGAACTTGCCACATTACGAGGTTAAATATGTATTTACAGTTTTAAGGTACGTTTTCCAAGGAACTTTGAATTTTTTTTTAAGTGGTATATGCAAATAAATTAAATTTTTAGAATCCGGAAAAAAATCACAGAAAAATAATGAAATACGGAAAACCATAAAATTTTCTAAAAATATAAAAAAATTATGAAGAAATCTCCCTTGAAAGTTCGAAAATTGAGAAAAAAATGCTTCAGTGTAAATAAAATACAAGGTACATTTAAATTTGCAAGAAAATGTCGAAAACAGGTGAAAGTACAAAATATCATAGAAAAGCCTCTAAAGCTTCGTGAAATTAGGGAAATCTCAAGAAACCCCTTAAACCTCATGAAAAATACAAAAAATACCAGAAACTATAAAATCTTGAAGGCAATTATGTTTCGAATATGCATTTCATTCTCTAAAGGGGTATATGTGCGATAATTAAGATTTTGAAACTTCGGTTTTGAAGAGGTACATATGTCAAAAATATTTTTCTGGTTAATTTTCTTTTTCCAAAGTGGTATATATGCGAAAATTAAGCCCTTTATGGTTAAATATGAAATTTTATTTTTTTTAGGAGTCGTATATGTAAAAATCAGGGTTTTCTAATCGAATCAGCGATTTAATTTTTTAAGATTATGAGGATAAATATGTTTTTAAAATACTTGACTTATTTTGAATTTTTTACATTATGAGGTCAAATATGAATTTTCATTTCGTAGGTAAGTTTTCCAAGCAAGTTTGAATTTTTTTTAAGTGGCACGCAAGGAAATTAGAATCTTTGAATGAGGAAAAAAATCATAGAAATATTCTGACAGCATAGAAAATCATAAAATTCCATAAGAATATAATAAAGTATAAGAAACTCCCTTGAAAGCTCAAAAACATGAAAGAAATATTTGGAAATTCATTAATTTTGCAAAAAATGCAGAGAATTGGTAAAAATAGAAAATATCACCAAAAACCCTCCCAGAGTCCATAAAATCATGGAAATCTTAAAAGGACCCTCAAACTTCATGATAGTAGAAAAAGTCCCTGAAACTACACAAAAACATAAAAATTCTCTTTTAAATATGCATTTCGTTCTCTAAAGGGGTATATATGCAATAATTAAAATTTTCGGATCGAGTCTTCCATTTTAGTTTCTAAGAGATATATAAAAATATAAAGATATATAAAAACCCTCCCTCGAAAGTTCAAAAACTTAAAAACAACCCTTGAACGTAAAAAAAATAAGAAATTTATTAAATATGCAAAAATTACAGAAAATTCGTAAAAGCGCAAAATAAGTTTTAAAAATACTTCACTTCTTTTGAACTTGCCACACTACGAGGTTAAATATGTATTTTCAATTTTAAGGTATGTTTTCCTGGCAACTTTGAATTTTTTATAGTGGTATATGCAAATAAATTAAATTTTTAGAATGGTGAAAAAAATCAGGGAAAAATTATGAAAGTATGGAAAACCATAAAATTTTCTAAAAATATAAAAAATTATGAAGAAATCTCCCATGAAAGTTCGAAAATCGAGAAAAAAAAATGGTTCAATGTAAATAAAACACAGGATACATTAAATTTGCAAAAAATGTTGAAAACAAGTGAAAGTACAAAATATCATAGAAAAGCCTCTGAAACTCCATGAAATTTGGGAAATCTCAGAAAACCCCTCAAAATTCATTAAAAATATAAAAAATCCCAGAAACTATAAAAAGTTGAAAAAATTTATGTTTCGAATATGCATTTCATTCTCTAAAGGGGTATACGTGCTATAATTAAGATTTTGAAATTGAGTCTTCAATTTCAGTTTTTAAGAGGTATATATGTCAAAAATATTTTCCTGGTTAATTTTTTTTTCAAAGTGGTATATATGCGAAAGTTAAGCCCTTCGAGGTTAAATATGAAATTTTATTTTTTTAGGAGTCATATATGTAAAAATTGGGGTTTTCTAGTCGAATCAGGGATTTAATTTTTTCAGATTATGAGGATAAATATGTTTTTCAAAATACTTGACTTCTTTTGAATTTTTTACATTATGAGGTTAACTAGGAATTTTCATTTTGCAAGTAAGTTTTCCAAGCATGTTCGAATTTTTTTAAGTGGCACGCAAGGAAATTAGCATCTTTGAATGAGGAAAAAAATCATAGAAATATTATGACAGTATAGAAAATCTTAAAATTCCATAAAAATATAATAAAGTATAAAAAACTCCCTTGAAAGCTCAAAAACACGAAAGAAATATTTCGAAATTCGTTAATTTTGCAAAAAAATGTAGAGAATTGGTAAAAATAAAAAATATCACCGAAAACCCTCCCAAAGTCCATAAACTCATGGAAATCTTAAAAGAACCCTCAAACTTCATGAAAGCAGATAAAATCCCTGAAACTACAAAGAAACATGAAAATTCTCTTTTAGATATGCATTTCGTTCTCTAAAGAGGTATATATGCGATAATTAAAATTTTTAGCTTGAGTCTTCCATTTTAGTTTTTAAGAAATATAAATGCCAAAAACTTTTCTATACATAATTTTCTTCTTTCGAAGCGGTTTATATACGAAAATTAAGTTCTTTCAGGTTAAATATGAAATTTTATTTTTGAAAGAGGCATATTTGTGAAAATCGGTGCTTTTTTGCTGAATATGCGATTTCATTTTTTAAGTTATGAGGCAAAATAATTTTTTGCAGTACTTTATTGCTTTCGAATTTTTACCTTCACGTATTTCCTTTTTCAGATAAGTTTCCGAGCAAGTTTTTGAATTTTTTACGAGGTTTCTGTACGCAAGTTACACTGAAATTTTCCAAATGAGGCTAAAAATCACAGAAAATTTTTCAAAGCACGAGAAGACAACCATGAAATTCCCTTAAAAATATCAATGATATATAAAAACCCTCCCTCGAAAGTTTCAGAAATTAAAAAACCCAAATCCTTGAAACGTAAAAAAAAAAAAAAATACGAAATTCATTAAATATGCAAAAATTACAGATAATTCGTAAAAGCGCAAAATAAGTTTTAAAAATACTTCACTTCTTTTGAACTTGCCACATTACGTGGTTAAATATGTATTTTCAGTTTTAGGGTACGTTTTCCAAGGAACTTTGAATTTTTTTTAAGTGGTATATGCAAATAAATTAAATTTTTAGAATCAGGAAAAAAATCAGAGAAAAATAATGCAATACGGAAAACCACAAAATTTTCTAAAAATATAAAAAATTATGAAGAAATCTCCCTTGAAAGTTCGAAAATTGAGAAAAAAAATGCTTCAATGTAAATAAAATACAAGATACATTTAAATTTGCAAAAAAATGTTGAAAACAGGTGAAAGTACAAAAGATCATAGAAAAGCCTCTAAAACTTCGTGAAATTAGGGAAATCTCAAGAAACCCCTTAAACCTCATGAAAAATACAAAAAATACCAGAAACTATAAAATCTTGAAAACAATTATGTTTCGAATATGCATTTCATTCTCTAAAGGGGGATATGTGCGATAATTAAGATTTTGAAACTTCAGTTTTGAAGAGGTACATATGTCAAAAATATTTTTCTGGTTAATTTTCTTTTTTCAAAGTGGTATATATGCGAAAATTAAGCCCTCCCTCGTTAGGTATGAAATTTTATTTTTTTTTAGGAGTCATATATGTAAAAATCAGGGTTTTCTAATCGAATCAGCGATTTAATTTTTTAAGACTATGAGGATAAATATGTTTTTAAAATACTTGACTTATTTTGAATTTTTTACATTATGAGGTCAAATATGAATTTTCATTTCGTAAGTAAGTTTTCCAAGCAAGTTTGAATTTTTTTTAAGTGGCACGCAAGGAAATTAGAATCTTTGAATGAGGAAAAAAATCATAGAAATATTATGACAGCATAGAAAATCATAAAATCCCGTAAGAATATAATAAAGTATAAGAAACTCCCTTGAAAGCTCAAAAACACGAAAGAAATATTTCGAAATTCATTAATTTTGCAAAAGATGTAGAGAGTTGGTAAAAATAGAAAATATCACCAAAAACCCTCCCAAAGTCCATAAAATCATGGAAATCTTCAAAGGACCCTCAAACTTCATGATAGTAGAAAAAATCCCTGAAACTGCAAAAAAACATAAAAATTCTCTTTTAAATATGCATTTCGTTCTCTAAAGGGGTATATATGCAATAATTAAAATTTTTAGATCGAGTCTTCCATTTTAGTTTCTAAGAGATATATAAAAATATAAAGATATATAGAAACCCTCCCTCGAAAGTTCAAACACTTAAAAACAACCCTTGAACGTAAAAAAAATAAGAAATTTATTAAATATGCAAAAATTACAGATAATTCGTAAAAGCGCAAAATAAGTTTTAAAAATACTTTACTTCTTTTGAACTTGCCACACTACGAGGTTAAATATGTATTTTCAATTTTAAGGTATGTTTTCCTAGCAACTTTGAATTTTTTATAGTGGTATATGCGAATAAATTAAATTTTTAGAATGGTGAAAAAAATCAGAGAAAAATTATGAAAGTATGGAAAACCATAAAATTTTCTAAAAATATAAAAAATTATGAAGAAATCTCCCATGAAAGTTCGAAAATCGAGAAAAAAAAAATGCTTCAATGTAAATAAAACACAGGATACATTAAATTTGCAAAAAATGTTGAAAACAAGTGAAAGTACAAAATATCATAGAAAAGCCTCTGAAACTCCGTGAAATTTGGGAAATCTCAGGAAACCCCTCAAAATTCATTAAAAATATAAAAAATCCCAGAAACTATAAAAAGTTGAAAAAATTTATGTTTTGAATATGCATTTCATTCTCTAAAGGGGTATACGTGCTATAATTAAGATTTTGAAATTGAGTCTTCAATTTCAGTTTTTGAGAGGTATATATGTCAAAAATATTTTCCTGGTTAACTTTTTTTTCAAAGTGGTATATATGCGAAAATTAAGCCCTTTAAGGTTAAATATGAAATTTTATTTTTTTAAGGAGTCATATATGTAAAAATCGGGGTTTTCTAATCGAATCAGTGATTTAATTTTTTAAGATTATGAGGATAAATATGTTTTTCAAAATACTTGACTTCTTTTGAATTTTTTACATTAGGAGGTAAACTAGGAATTTTCATTTTGTAAGTAAGTTTTCCAAGCATGCTCGAATTTTTTTAAGTGGCACGCAAGGAAATTAGCATCTTTGAATGAGGAAAAAAATCATAGAAATATTATGACAGTATAGAAAATCTTAAAATTCCATAAAAATATAATAAAGTATAAAAAATCCCTTGAAAGCTCAAAAACATGAAAAAAATATTTTAAAATTCGTTAATTTTGCAAAAAAATGTAGAGAATTGGTAAAAATAAAAAACATCACCGAAAACCCTCCCAAAGTCCATAAAATCATGGAAATCTTAAAAGAACCCTCAAACTTCATGAAAGCAGAAAAAATCCCTGAAACTACAAAGAAACATGAAAATTCTCTTTTAGATATGCATTTCGTTCTCTAAAGAGGTATATATGCGATAATTAAAATTTTTAGATTGAGTCTTCCATTTTAGTTTTTAAGAAATATAAATGCCAAAAACTTTTCTATACATAATTTTCTTCTTTCGAAGCGGTTTATATACGAAAAATAAGTTCTTTCAGGTTAAATATGAAATTTTATTTTTGAAAGAGACATATATGTGAAAATCGGTGCTTTTTTGCTGAATATGCGATTTCATTTTTTAAGTTATGAGGCAAAATAATTTTTTGCAGTACTTTATTGCTTTCGAATTTTTACCTTACGTATTTTCATTTCTCAGATAAGTTTTCCGAGCAAGTTTGAATTTTTTTAAGAGGTGTACGCAAGTAAACTGAAATTTTCAAATGAGGCAAAAAATCACAGAAAATTTTTCAAAGCACAGAAAACCATGAAATTCCCTAAAAATATAAAGATATATAAAAACCCTCTCTCGAAAGTTCAGAAACTTAAAACCAATCCTTGAACGCAAAAAAAAAAAATACGAAATTCATTAAATATGCAAAAATTACAGATAATTCGTAAAAGCGCAAAATAAGTTTTAAAAATACTTCACTTCTTTTGAACTTGCCACATTACGAGGTTAAATATGTATTTTCAATTTTAAGGTACGTTTTCCGAGGAACTTTGAATTTTTTTTAAGTGGTATATGCAAATAAATTTAATTTTTAGAATCAGGAAAAAAATCAGAGAAAAATAATGAAATACGGAAAACCATAAAATTTTCTAAAAATATAAAAAAATTATGAAGAAATCTCCCTTGAAAGTTCGAAAATTGAGAAAAAAAAAATTCTTCAATGTAAATAAAATACAAGATACATTTAAATTTGCAAAAAAATGTTGAAAACAGGTGAAAGTACAAAATATCATAGAAAAGCCTCTAAAACTTCGTGAAATTAGGGAAATCTCAAGAAACCCCTTAAACCTCATGAAAAAATACAAAAAATACCCAGAAAACTATAAAATCTTGCAAAACAATTATGTTTCGCATATGGCATTTCATTCTCTTAAAGGGGGTACTTTTGGTGATATTTTTATTTTTACAATTCTCACATTTTTTTGCAAAATTAACGAATTTCGACCTACTCTTATTTCGTTTGTTTTTGAGCTTTCACGGGAGTTTTTATACTTTATTATTTTTTATGGATTTAAGATTTTCTATTACTGTGTTCTAAGCTTTCTTATGATTTTTTCCTCATTCATAATATGCTAATTTCCTTGCTTGGCACTTAAAAAAAGATTCGAACATGTTGGGGAAAAATCTTTACTTACAAAATGCAAAAATTCCTAGTTTAACCTCATAATGTAAAAAATTCAAACGAAGTCAAGTATTTTGAAAAACATATTTATCCCCATAATCTGAAAAAAATTAAATCCCTGATTCGATTAGAAAACCCCAATTTTTACATATATGACTCCTAAAAAAATAAAATTTCATATTTAACCTCGAAGGGCTTAACTTTCGCATATATACCACTTTGAAAAAAAAATTAACCAGGAAAATATTTTTGACATATATACCTCTTAAAAACTGAAATTGAAGACTCAATTTCAAAATCTTAATTATAGCACGTATACCCCTTTAGAGAATGAAATGCATATTCAAAACATAAATTTTTTCAACTTTTTAGAGTTTCTGGGATTTTTTTTATATTTTTAATGAAATTTAAGGGGTTTTCTGAGATTTCCCAAATTTCACGGAGTTTCAGAGGCTTTTCTATGATATTTTGTACTTTCACTTGTTTTCAACATTTTTTGCAAATTTAATGTATCCTGTGTTTTATTCACATTGAAGCATTTTTTTTCTCGATTTTCGAACTTTCATGGGAGATTTCTTCATAATTTTTTATATTTTTAGAAAATTTTACGGTTTTCCATACTTCCATAATTTTTCCCTGATGTTTTTCACCATTCTAAAAATTTAATTTATTTTCATATACCACTATAAAAAAATTCAAAGTTGCTAGGAAAACATACCTTAAAATTGAAAATACATATTTAACCTCGTAGTGTGGCAAGTTCAAAAGAAGTAAAGTATTTTTAAAACTTATTTTGCGCTTTTACGAATTATCTGTAATTTTTGCATATTTAGTAAATTTCTTATTTTTTTTACGTTCAAGGGTTGTTTTTAAGTTTTTGAACTTTCGAGGGAGGGTTTTTATATATCTCTTAGAAACTAAAATGGAAGACTCGATCTGAAAATTTTAATTATTGCATATATACCCCTTTAGAGAACGAAATGCATATTTAAAAGAGAATTTTTATGTTTTTTTGCAGTTTCAGGGATTTTTTCTACTATCATGAAGTTTGAGGGTCCTTTGGAGATTTCCATGATTTTATGGACTTTGGGAGGGTTTTTGGTGATATTTTCTATTTTCACCAATTCTCTACATTTTCTGCAAAATTAATGAATTTCGAAATATTTCTTTCGTGTTTCTGAGCTTTCAAGGGAGTTTCTTATACTTTATTATATTCTTATGGAATTTTATGATTTTCTATGCTGTCATAATATTTCTATGATTTTTTTCCTCGTTCAAAGATTCTAATTTCCTTGCGTGCCACTCAAAAAAAATTCAAACTTGCTCGGAAAACTTACTTACGAAATGAAAATTCATATTTGACCTCATAATGTAAAAAATTCAAAATAAGTCAAGTATTTTAAAAACATATTTATCCTCATAATCTTAACAAATTAAATCGCTGATTCGATTAGAAAACCCTGATTTTTACATATATGACTCCTAAAAAAATAAAATTTCATATTTAACCATAAAGGGCTTAATTTTCGCATATATAGCACTTTGAAAAAAGAAAATTAACCAGAAAAATATTTTTGACATATGTACCTCTTCAAAACTGAAGTTTCAAAATCTTAGTTATCGCACATATACCCCTTTGGAGAATGAAATGCATACTCGAAAACATAATTGTTTTCAAGATTTTATAGTTTCCGGTATTTTTTGTATTTTTCATGAGGATTAAGGGGTTTCTTGAGATTTCCCTAATTTCACGAAGTTTTAGAGGCTTTTCTATGATATTTTGTACTTTCACCTGTTTTCAACATTTTTTTGCAAATTTAAATGTATCTTGTATTTTATTTACATTGAAGCATTTTTTTTTCCTCAATTTTCGAACTTTCAAGGGAGATTTCTTCATAATTTTTTTATATTTTTAGAAAATTTTATGGTTTTCCGTATTTCATTATTTTTCTCTGATTTTTTTCCTGATTCTAAAAATTAAATTTATTTGCATATACCACTTAAAAAAAATTCAAAGTTCCTCGGAAAACGTACCTTAAAATTGAAAATACATATTTAACCTCGTAATGTGGCAAGTTCAAAAGAAGTGAAGTATTTTCAAAACTTATTTTGCGCTTTTACGAATTATCTGTAATTTTTGCATATTTAATGAATTTCGTATTTTTTTTTTTTTACGTTCAAGGATTGGTTTTAAGTTTCTGAACTTTCGAGGGAGGGTTTTTATATATCTTTATATTTTTAGGGAATTTCATGGTTTTCTGTGCTTTGAAAAATTTTCTGTGATTTTTTGCCTCATTTGAAAATTTCAGTTTACTTGCGTACACCTCTTAAAAAAATTCAAACTTGCTCGGAAAACTTATCTGAAAAATGAAAATACGTAAGGTAAAAATTCGAAAGCAATAAAGTACTGCAAAAAATTATTTTGCCTCATAACTTAAAAAATGAAATCGCATATTCAGCAAAAAAGCACCGATTTTCACATATATGTCTCTTTCAAAAATACAATTTCATATTTAACCTGAAAGAAATTAATTTTCGTATATAAACCGCTTCGAAAGAAGAAAATTATGTATAGAAAAGTTTTTGGCATTTATATTTCTTAAAAACTAAAATGGAAGACTCAATCTAAAAATTTTAATTATCGCATATATACCTCTTTAGAGAACGAAATGCATATCTAAAAGAGAATTTTCATGTTTCTTTGTAGTTTCAGGGATTTTTTCTGCTTTCATGAAGTTTGAGGGTTCTTTTAAGATTTCCATGATTTTATGGACTTTGGGAGGGTTTTCGGTGATGTTTTTTATTTTTACCAATTCTCTACATTTTTTTGCAAAATTAACGAATTTCGAAATATTTCTTTCGTGTTTTTGAGCTTTCAAGGGAGTTTTTTATACTTTATTATATTTTTATGGAATTTTAAGATTTTCTATACTGTCATAATATTTCTATGATTTTTTTCCTCATTCAAAGATGCTAATTTCCTTGCGTGCCACTTAAAAAAATTCGAACATGCTTGGAAAACTTACTTACAAAATGAAAATTCCTAGTTAACCTCATAATGTAAAAAATTCAAAAGAAGTCAAGTATTTTGAAAAACATATTTATCCTCATAATCTGAAAAAATTAAATCCCTGATTCGATTAGAAAACCCCAATTTTTACATATATGACTCCTAAAAAAATAAAATTTCATATTTAACCTTAAAGGGCTTAATTTTCGCATATATACCGCTTTGAAAAAAAAATTAACCAGGAAAATATTTTTGACATATATACCTCTTAAAAACTGAAATTGAAGACTCAATTTCAAAATCTTAATTATAGCACGTATACCCCTTTAGAGAATGAAATGCATATTCGAAACATAAATTTTTTCAACTTTTTCTAGTTTCTAGGATTTTTTATATTTTTAATGAATTTTCAGGGGTTTTCTGAGATTTCCCAAATTTCACGGAGTTTCAGAGGCTTTTCTATGATATTTTGTACTTTCACTTGTTTTCAACATTTTTTGCAAATTTAATGTATCCTGTGTTTTATTTACATTGAAGCATTTTTTTTCCTCAATTTTCGAACTTTCATGGGAGATTTCTTCATAATTTTTTATATTTTTTGAAAATTTTATTGTTTTCCATACTTTCATAATTTTTCCCTGATTTTTTTCACCATTCTAAAAATTTAATTTATTTGCATATACCACTATAAAAAATTCAAAGTTGCTAGGAAAACATACCTTAAAATTGAAAATACATATTTAACCTCGTAGTGTGGCAAGTTCAAAAGAAGTAAAGTATTTTTAAAACTTATTTTGCGCTTTTGCGAATTATCTGTAATTTTTGCATATTTAATAAATTTCTTATTTTTTTTACGTTCAAGGGTTGTTTTTAAGTTTTTGAACTTTCGAGGGAGGGTTTTTATATATCTTTATATTTTTATATATCTCTTAGAAACTAAAATGGAAGACTCGATCTGAAAATTTTAATTATTGCATATATACCCCTTTAGAGAACGAAATGCATATTTAAAAGAGAATTTTTATGTTTTTTTGCAGTTTCAGGGATTTTTTCTACTATCATGAAGTTTGAGGGTCCTTTGAAGATTTCCATGATTTTATGGACTTTGGGAGGGTTTTTGGTGATATTTTCTATTTTTACCAATTCTCTACATTTTTGCAAAATTAATGAATTTCGAAATATTTCTTTCGTGTTTTTGAGCTTTCAAGGGAGTTTCTTATACTTTATTATATTCTTATGGAATTTTATGATTTTCTATGCTGTCATAATATTTCTATGATTTTTTTCCTCATTCAAAGATTCTAATTTCCTTGCGTGCCACTTAAAAAAAAAAATTCAAACTTGCTTGGAAAACTTACTTACGAAATGAAAATTCATATTTGACCTCATAATGTAAAAAATTCAAAATAAGTCAAGTATTTTAAAAACATATTTATCCTCATAATCTTAAAAATTTAAATCGCTGATTCGATTAGAAAACCCTGATTTTTACATATATGACTCCTAAAAAAATAAAATTTCATATTTAACCATAAAGGGCTTAATTTTCGCATATATACCACTTTGAAAAAAGAAAATTAACCAGAAAATATTTTTTGACATATGTACCTCTTCAAAACTGAAGTTTCAAAATCTTAATTATCGCACATATACCCCTTTAGAGAATGAAATGCATATTCGAAACATAATTGTTTTCCAGATTTTATAGTTTCTGGTATTTTTTTGTATTTTTCATGAGGTTTAAGGGGTTTCTTGAGATTTCCCTAATTTCACGAAGTTTTCGAGGCTTTTCGATGATCTTTTGTACTTTCACCTGTTTTCAACATTTTTTTGCAAATTTAAATGTATCTTGTATTTTATTTACATTGAAGCATTTTTTTTCTCAATTTTCGAACTTTCAAGGGAGATTTCTTCATAATTTTTTTATATTTTTAGAAAATTTTATGGTTTTCCGTATTTCATTATTTTTCTCTGATTTTTTTCCTGATTCTAAAAATTAAATTTATTTGCATATACCACTTAAAAAAAATTCAAAGTTCCTCGGAAAACGTACCTTAAAATTGAAAATACATATTTAACCTCGTAATGTGGCAAGTTCAAAAGAAGTGAAGTATTTTCAAAACTTATTTTGCGCTTTTACGAATTATCTGTAATTTTTGCATATTTAATGAATTTCGTGTTTTTTTTTTACGTTCAAGGATTGGTTTTAAGTTTCTGAACTTTCGAGGGAGGGTTTTTATATATCTTTATATTTTTAGGGAATTTCATGGTTTTCTGTGCTTTGAAAAATTTTCTGTGATTTTTTGCCTCATTTGAAAATTTCAGTTTACTTGCGTACACCTCTTTAAAAAATTCAAACTTGCTCGGAAAACTTATCTGAAAAATGAAAATACGTAAGGTAAAAATTCGAAAGCAATAAAGTACTGCAAAAAATTATTTTGCCTCATAACTTAAAAAATGAAATCGCATATTCAGCAAAAAAGCACCGATTTTCACAAATATGCCTCTTTCAAAAATAAAATTTCATATTTAACCTGAAAGAACTTAATTTTCGTATATAAACCGCTTCGAAAGAAGAAAATTATGTATAGAAAAGTTTTTGGCATTTATATTTATTAAAAACTAAAATGGAAGACTCAATATAAAAATTTTAATTATCGCATATATACCTCTTTAGAGAACGAAATGCATATCTAAAAGAGAATTTTCATGTTTCTTTGTAGTTTCAGGGATTTTTTCTGCTTTCATGAAGTTTGAGGGTTCTTTTAAGATTTCCATGATTTGATGGACTTTGGGAGGGTTTTTGGTGATATGTTCTCTTTTTTACCAATTCTCTACATTTTTTTGCAAATTTAATGAATTTTGAAATTTTTTTTTCATGTTTTTGAGCTTTCAAGGGAGTTTTTTTATACTTTATTATATTTTTATGGAATTTTAAGATTTTCTATACTATCATAATATTTCTATGATTTTTTTCCTCATTCAAAGATGCTAATTTCCTTGCGTGCCACTTAAAAAAATTCGAACATGCTTGGAAAACTTACTTACAAAATGAAAATTCCTAGTTAATCTCATAATGTAAAAAATTCAAAAGAAGTCAAGTATTTTGAAAAACATATTTATCCTCATAATCTGAAAAAATTAAATCCCTGATTCGATTAGAAAACCCCAATTTTTACATATATGACTCCTAAAAAAAATAAAATTTCATATTTAACCTTGAAGGGCTTAATTTTCGCATATATACCACTTTGAAAAAAAAATTAACCAGGAAAATATTTTTGACATATATACCTCTTAAAAACTGAAATTGAAGACTCAATTTCAAAATCTTAATTATAGCACGTATACCCCTTTAGAGAATGAAATGCATATTCAAAACATAAATTTTTCAACTTTTTAGAGTTTTTGGGATTTTTTATATTTTTAATGAATTTTAAGGGGTTTTCTGAGATTTCCCAATTTTCACGGAGTTTCAGAGGCTTTTCTATGATATTTTGTACTTTCACTTGTTTTCAACATTTTTTGCAAATTTAATGTATCCTGTGTTTTATTTACATTGAAGCATTTTTTTGCTCGATTTTCGAACTTTCATGGGAGATTTCTTCATAATTTTTTATATTTTTAGAAAATTTTATGGTTTTCCATACTTTCATAATTTTTCCCTGATTTTTTTCACCATTCTAAAAATTTGATTTATTTGCATATACCACTATAAAAAATTCAAAGTTGCCAGGAAAACATACCTTAAAATTGAAAATACATATTTAACCTCGTAGTGTGGCAAGTTCAAAAGAAGTAAAGTATTTTTAAAACTTATTTTGCGCTTTTACGAATTATCTGTAATTTTTGCATATTTAATAAATTTCTTATTTTTTTTACGTTCAAGGGTTGTTTTTAAGTGTTTGAACTTTCGAGGGAGGGTTCCTATATATCTTTATATTTTTATATATCTCTTAGAAACTAAAATGGAAGACTCGATCTGAAAATTTTAATTATTGCATATATACCCCTTTAGAGAACGAAATGCATATTTAAAAGAGAATTTTTATGTTTTTTTGCAGTTTCAGGGATTTTTTCTACTATCATGAAGTTTGAGGGTCCTTTTAAGATTTCCATGATTTTATGGACTTTGGGAGGGTTTTTGGTGATATTTTCTATTTTTACCAATTCTCTACATTTTTTGCAAAATTAATGAATTTCCAAATATTTCTTTCGTGTTTTTGAGCTTTCAAGGGAGTTTCTTATACTTTATTATATTCTTATGGAATTTTATGATTTTCTATGCTGTCATAATATTTCTATGATTTTTTTCCTCATTCAAAGATTCTAATTTCCTTGCGTGCCACTTAAAAAAAATTCAAACTTGCTTGGAAAACTTACTTACGAAATGAAAATTCATATTTGACCTCATAATGTAAAAAATTCAAAATAAGTCAAGTATTTTAAAAACATATTTATCCTCATAATCTTAAAAATTAAATCGCTGATTCGATTAGAAAACCCTGATTTTTACATATATGACTCCTAAAAAAAATAAAATTTCATATTTAACCATAAAGGGCTTAATTTTCGCATATATACCACTTTGAAAAAAGAAAATTAACCAGAAAAATATTTTTGACATATGTACCTCTTCAAAACTGAAGTTTCAAAATCTTAATTATCGCACATATACCCCTTTAGAGAATGAAATGCATATTCGAAACATAATTGTTTTCAAGATTTTATAGTTTCTGGTATTTTTTGTATTTTTCATGAGGTTTAAGGGGTTTCTTGAGATTTCCCTAATTTCACGAAGTTTTAGAGGCTTTTCTATGATATTTTGTACTTTCACCTGTTTTCAACATTTTTTTGCAAATTTAAATGTATCTTGTATTTTATTTACATTGAAGCATTTTTTTCTCAATTTTCGAACTTTCAAGGGAGATTTCTTCATAATTTTTTTATATTTTTAGAAAATTTTATGGTTTTCCGTATTTCATTATTTTTCTGTGATTTTTTCCTCGATTCTAAAAATTTAATTTATTTGCATATACCACTTTAAAAAAAATTCAAAGTTCCTTGGAAAACGTACCTTAAAATTGAAATACATATTTAACCTCGTAATGTGGCAAGTTCAAAAGAAGTGAAGTATTTTTAAAACTTATTTTGCGCTTTTACGAATTATCTGTAATTTTTGCATATTTAATGAATTTCGTATTTTTCTTTTACGTTCAAGGATTGGTTTTAAGTTTCTGAACTTTCGAGGGAGGGTTTTTATACATCTTTATATTTTTAGGGAATTTCATGGTTTTCTGTGCTTTGAAAAATTTTCTGTGATTTTTTGCCTCATTTGAAAATTTCAGTTTACTTGCGTACACCTCTTAAAAAAATTCAAACTTGCTCGGAAAACTTATCTGAAAAATGAAAATACGTAAGGTAAAAATTCGAAAGCAATAAAGTACTGCAAAATTATTTTGCCTCATAACTTAAAAAATGAAATCGCATATTCAGCAAAAAAGCACCGATTTTCACATATATGTCTCTTTCAAAAATAAAATTTCATATTTAACCTGAAAGAACTTATTTTTCGTATATAAACCGCTTCGAAAGAAGAAAATTATGTATAGAAAAGTTTTTGGCATTTATATTTCTTAAAAACTAAAATGGAAGACTCAATCTAAAAATTTTAATTATCGCATATATACCTCTTTAGAGAACGAAATGCATATCTAAAAGAGAATTTTCATGTTTCTTTGTAGTTTCAGGGATTTTTTCTGCTTTCATGAAGTTAGAGGGTTCTTTTAAGATTTCCATGATTTTATGGACTTTGGGAGGGTTTTCGGTGATGTTTTTTATTTTTACCAATTCTCTACTTTTTTTGGCAAAATTAACGAATTTCGAAATATTTCTTTCGTGTTTTTGAGCTTTCATGGGAGTTTTTTATACTTTATTATATTTTTATGGAATTTTAGGATTTTCTATACTGTCATAATATTTCTATGATTTTTTTCCTCATTCAAAGATGCTAATTTCCTTGCGTGCCACTTAAAAAAATTCGAACATGCTTGGAAAACTTACTTACAAAATGAAAATTCCTAGTTAACCTCATAATGTAAAAGATTCAAAAGAAGTCAAGTATTTTGAGAAACATATTTATCCTCGTAATCTGAAAAATTAAATCACTGATTCGATTAGAAAACCCCAATTTTTACATATATGACTCCTAAAAAAATAAAATTTCATATTTAACCTCGAAGGGCTTAACTTTCGCATATATACCACTTTGAAAAAAAAATTAACCAGGAAAATATTTTTGACATATATACCTCTTAAAAACTGAAATTGAAGACTCAATTTTAAAATCTTAATTGTCGCATATATACCCCTTTAGAGAATGTGACGAATATTCAAAAACATAATTTTTTTGAACTTTTTATAGTTTCTGGGATTTTTTATTTTTTCATGAAGTTTAAGGGGGTTTTTGGGATTTCTCTAATTTCACGGAG
>RXID01016805.1:0-12198 GCA_005019695.1 Trichopus zeylanicus subsp. travancoricus
CTACCACTACTACTACTATAACTAATGCTACTTCTACTACTACTACCACCACCACCACCACCAAGACGACTACTACTACTACTACTACTACTACTACTAGTTCTACAAAAACTACTTCTACTGATACTACTACTATTACTACTACTTCTACTACTGCTACTATTGCTCGTACTACTACTCCTACTGCAATTACCACTACTATTACTATCGTAACTACTACTACTACTACTACCGTTACTACAACAACTACAACAGCTACTACTACTACTCCTACTGCTAGCACTGCTATGACCACTTCGATTGTTGCTACAGCTACTAGTACTACTACTGCCACTACTATAATAACAACAACAACAACTGCTACTACTGCTACCACTACAACTTCTAGCACTACTTCTACAACTACTTCTACTCCAACAACTACTTCTACTACACTACTACTGCTACTACTACTACTCATGCTACTACTAGTATAATGACCACCACCACTACTACTAATAGCTCTACTACAACAACTACTACTATTGCTGCTACAACTACACTACTGCTAAAATGACTTCTACTATTACTTCAACTGCTACTACTCCTACAAATATTACAACTAGTACTACTACTACTACTACTACCTCTACTATAACTTTATAGTACTACTACTACTACTGCTATTATTACTACTACTATTAATATGGCAACTACTACTACTACTACTACTACTATTGCAACTATTGCCACTCTTTCTACTCCTACTCATAAAATAATTTCTACCATTACTTCGCCTACTAGTATTACTACTACTATAATTACTACTCCGGCAACTACTAGTATTAATATGGCAACTACTTCTTCCACTAATTCTATGACTCCTCCTCCTACCATAACGACAACTATCAACACAAGTACTACTACCGCAGCTAGTACTACTACTACTACAATTAGTACTACGGCTGCTGCTGCTACTGCTACTACTACTACTTCAAATACAACAACTACTAATATTAATACTACAACAACAATAACAACAATTATTACTACAATCGCTACTTCGACAACTACTACAACTACTGCCAGTACTACTACTACTTCAGCAACGGCTACCACTATAGCTACCACTACCCCTGCTGCAACTACTACAACTACTACTGCTACTGCTACTACTACAACTACCTCTACTACTACTAATATATCTACTACTACTACACTACTACAACAACTACTACTAGAAGCACTGCTACAACTCGAATAACTACTACTATTACTATGATTATTACTTCCACTACTACTACTACCACTACAAATACACCAACTATTACTAGTACTACTACTAGTACTGCTACTACTACTACTACTACTATTACTACTACTACTATTACTACTACGTCTACTACCACTACTGCTTCAACTACTAGTACTCCTACTACTTCAACAACTACTCTTACTAATACTACAACTAGTACTACTACTACTATTGCTACTTTTTCTACTGCTACTACTACTACTACTACTACAACTCCAGCTACTACGACTGCTCTTGCTTCGGCTATTCCAACTACTACTAGTACTACTACTGCTAGTAATACAACTACAACTACGGCTGCTACAACTACTACTACAACAATAACTGCTACTAGTACTACGACTACAACTTCTAGTTCTACTTCTACTTCTACTTCTACAATAACTACTAGCACTACACTACTACTGCTACTACTACACTCCTGCAACTACTAGTACAATGACTACTGCTACAACTACTGCAACAACTACAACTATTGCTACTATAGCGACAACAACTACACTACTACTGCTATTGCTACTAGAGCGACAACAACTACACTACTACAAAAACTACCTACACTATTACTTCAACTACTACTACTACTACTATTATTACTGCTAGTACTACTACAATAGCTGCTAATACTTCTACTTCAACTACCACTACTAGTACTACTACTTCTTCTACTACTACGACAACTACAATTACTACCACTACTATGACTACGACAACTACAACTACTACTACTACCTCTACTACTACGACTACTACTACTACTACCACTACAACTACTACTACTATTTCCAATCCTACTCCTAAAATCATTTCCACCATTACTTCGGCTACTAGTATTACTACAACTACTATTACTTATATTATTGCTACTACTACTACTACTTCTACTTCTACTACTATTACAACAACTACAACTACTACTTCTACTCCTCCTACTGCTACTTCTACTACTACTCATCCTGCTACTACTACTACTACTGTTACTACTGCTACTAATATAGCTACTAAACACTACACTACTTCTACAACTACTACCACAAGTTTTGCTACTACTCCAACAGCTACTACCATTACTACTATTAAAACTACTACCACTACTACTACTACTACAACAACAACAACAACTCCAACTATTTCTACTAGTACTACTACAACTACTACTACAACTTCTGCGACTACTATTACTACAACTACTTCTACGATGACTGTTGCTACTACTACAAGTACTCCTTCTGCTACTACAACTACTCTTGCTAATACACCTACTACTACTGTTGCTGTTGCTACGTTGTTACTACTACTACTACTAATACTCCTACTACTACTACTCCTACTTCTACAACTATTTCTTCCACTAATATTGTGACTCCACCTCCTACCATTACTACAACTAGAAATACAAGTTTTACTACTGCTAATACTACTACTACAACAACTATTACTACATCTACCTCTACTACTACTACTACTACTGTTGCTACTACTATAACTACTACTACCACTACAGCAACTACAACAACTACTACTCCTACTACTATAATAACTACTACTACTATGGCGACAACAGCAACTTCTACTACTACCACAACTTCCACCAGTACTAATACTACTCCTACTACTGCTACTACTGCTGCTACTATTCTTGCTTCAACTACCAAAACTGCTACTACTTCTGCTGCTACTGCTACTACGTCTATTGCTACTAAGACAACTGCTACTACTATACCACTACACAACTACTACTACAAGCGCAGCTACTACTCCAACCACCACTATTGTTAGTACTATTAATACTACCACTACTACTGCTGCTACTACTACTACTACAAATTCACCAATTATTTCTACTACTACTACTACTATGATTGCTTCTCTTACTATTACAACTATGACTACTATGTTTACTTCCACTACTGGTAGTACTACTAGTACTCCTACTACTACTGCAACTACTCTTACTAATACCTCTACTAGTACTACTACTATTGCTACTTCATCTACTGCTACTATTACTACTACTAAAACTACCACTATGCGACTCCTCCTCCTACTATAACAAAACTACCAATACTACAACTGCTACAACTACTACTACAATCACAATAACAATAACTACTGCTGCTGTTGCTACTACTACTACAGCTACTAGTACTACTACTATAACCATTACTACAATTACTACTATTGCTGCAACAACTACCAATACAACCAATTCTACCACTAATACTGCAACTACTACTACTGTTGTTACAACTACTACTGCTACACATTCTACTGCTACTACTGGTACTACTACTACTCATATTACTTCTACTATTGCTATAACTACTTCTGATACTATTGCTACTACTACTGCTACTACTACTACTATAACTAATACTCCAACTACTGCTATTGCTACTGCTACTACTGCTATTATTGCTACTTCCACTACTGCTACTACCACTACCACTAGAACTGCAACTCCTACTACTACTACTACTTCTTTTGCTACTCCTATTACTCCTCCTCCTCTTACTACTACTAGTTTGCTAATAATACTTTTGTGACTACTACAATTACTACTACAACTTCTACTTTTTCTACTACTATTCCATCTCCATCCCCCACTTTTGCCACTATTCCAAATACTACAACTTCTTCAACTGCTACTATGACTTCTTCTACAACAATAACAACTACTACTACTACTATTACAACTGCTACCACTACTACTACTACTACAACTACTTCTACAACTACTACTAGTTATGGTAATAGTAATAGTTGTAGTAGTTTTCTTGGTTGTAGTAGTTGTAGTAGCTGAAGTAGTAGTGGTAGTAGTAGTTGTTTTTATTATTGTTGTAGTAGTAACAAAAGTAGCACCAGAAGTAATTGCAAATGTGGTGTTAGTAGTAGAAGTAATAGCGGTTGTAGTAGTAGCAGTAGTTCTAGTAGCAGTAGTAGTAGTAATAATAATTGTAGTAGTAGTGGTCATAGCATTAGTAGTAGTGGTGGTGGTGGTAGTAGAATAAGTACCAGTAGACATTGTTGTAGAACTAGAAGTACTAGTTCCAAAAGTAGAAGCAGAAGTGGTAGTAGTAGTAAATGAAATTATGGCTGTAGTAATAGTCGTAGTAACAATGCCAATAGTAATAGTAGTAGTAGTAGTAATAGTTATACTAGTAACAACAATAGCAGTAGTAGCCATAATAGTAGTAGTAGTTGTAGTTGTAGTAGCAAGATTAGTAGCAGCAATAGTAGCTGCAACAGTAGTTGTAATAGTAGTTGCAAGTGTAGTGGTTACATTAGTAGTAGCAATAGTAGTAGTAGAAGCAGTAGTTGTAGCAGTAATTGCAGCATCAACATTAGTAATAGTAGTAGTAGCAGTCATAGTAGAAGTAGTAGTAGTAGTAGGAGGAGGAGGAGGACGAGGAGAAGCAATAGTTTTAGCAGCAGTAGTAGCAGCAGCATTAGTCGTACTGGTAGTATTAGCCGTAGTAGTAGTAGCAGCTGTAGTAGTAGTAGTAGTAGTAGTAGTAGTAGTAGTAGTAGTAGTAGTAATTGCCATAATAGTGATAGTAGTAGCAATAGTAGTAGTAGTAGTAGCACTAGTAGTAGTAGTAGCTGGAGTAGTAGTAGTAATAGCAGTAGTAGTTGTTTTACTAATAGTAGTAGTGGTGGGAGAAGTTGCAACAATAGTAGTAGTAGCAGTGGTAGTAGTAATAGTTGTTGTAGTATTAGTAGTAGCAGTAGTGGTAGTAGCTGCTGTTGCAGCAACAGTAGTGGTAGTAGTTGTAGCAGTAGTACCAGTAGTTGAAATAGCAATTGTAGTACAAGCAGCAGTAGAAACAGCAGAAGTAGAAGTTGTGGCAGTCGTAGGATTAGTAGTAGTAGTAGTAGTAGTAACAATAGCAACAATAATAGTAGTAGTGTTATTAGTAGTAATAGAAGTAGTAGTAGTAGTAGTAGCAGAGTAGTGTTTGTGGTAGTAGTAGCAGCAATAGTAGTAGAAGCTGTTGTCATTGCAGTAGTAGCAAAAGTAGGTGTCATAGTTATAGTGGTAGTAGTAGTAGCGGAAGTAGTATTAGTAGTTGTAATAGTAGTAGTTGTAGTATTTGTAGCGGTAGTAGTAGTCATGGTTGTATGACTTGAAGTAGGAGTAGTAGTGGCACTAGTAGTAGTAGTATTATGAGTAATAATAGTTGGAGTAGTTGTAGTGGTAGTCATAGATGTAGTAGTAGTAGTTATTCAGATTGTAGTAGTAGCAATAGAATGAGTAGCAATAGAAGTAGTTGTAGTAATAGTAGTAGTTGTAGTATTTGTAGTAGTAGTAGTAGCAGCATTTCAGACAATAGCAGCAACTGCAGTAACAGTAATAGTAGTAGTAGAAGCAGCAGTAGTTATAGTGTAGTAGTAGTTGTAGTAGTAGGATCAGTAGTACGCATAGGAGTAGGAGGAGTAGTAATAGTACTACTAGTCAGAATAGAAGCGGTAGTCGATGTAAGGGTAAGAATGGACTAGTTGTACTAGTAGTAGTGGTAGTAGTAGCAGTAGTAGCAGTAGCAGTAATAGTAGTTGTAGCAGTTGTAGTTGTAGTATTAGTAATAATGGTAGTAGTAGTAGTAGTGGTGGTAGTAGTAGTATTAGTTGTTGTTATTCTTGTCATATTAATAGTAGCAGTAGCAATTATTGTAGTATTACAAGTAGTAGTAACAACAGAAGATGTAGTTGTAGTAGTAACAGTAGTAATAGTAGTAGTAGTTGTTGTTGTTGTAGTTATTGTTGTTATTATTATTGTTGTAATACCAGTCATAGTAGGAGTAGTTTTATTATTAGTATTAGTAGTTGTGGCAATCACTGTAGCATCAACAGTAGTAGTACTAGAAAAAGGAGGAGGAGTAGTAGTACTAGTAGTAGTAGTAGTAGTAATAGTAATAGTAGTAATAGTTGTTGTCGTAGTTATATTAGTAGTAGTTGTTCTGCTGGTGGTGATGGTAGTAGTAAAAGTAGTAGCAATAGTAGAAGTAGTAGTAGTTGTAGTAGTAGCAGCAGTCGAAGTAGTTGTTGTGGAAGTAATAGTTGGATCATTAGGAGTAGTAGTAGTAGTAATAGAATTTGTAGTAACAGTCATAGTAGTAGTAGTAGTAGTAGCAATATTAGTAGTTGTAGTTAGGGTAGTAGTAGTAGTAATAGTAGTTATATTAGTAGTAGTAGTCATAGTACTAGTAGAAGTCAGAGTAGAATTAGTAGTAGTAGTAGTAGTAGTAGCAGTAGTAGCAGTTGTGGTAGTAGTAGCAGTCAAAGTAGTTGTTGTGGAAGTGATAGTTGGAGCATTAGGAGTAGTAGTAGTAGTAGTAGTAGAACCTGTAGTAGCAGTCATAGTAGTAGTAGGAGCTACAGCAGCAGTAGTAGTAGTAGCAATATTAGTAGTGTAGTTGGGGTAGTAGTAGTAGTAATTATAGTTGTATTAGTAGTAGTAGTCATAGTACTAATAGTAGTCGGAGTAGAATTAGTAGTAGTAGTAGTAGTAGCAGTAGTAGTAGAAGTAGTAGTAGCAGTTGAGTAGTAGTTGTAGTAGTCATGCTTGTATTAGGAGTAGCAGTAGAAGTACCAGTAGTAGTTATCACAGTCATAGTAAGAAGAGGAGTAGTAGTAGCATTAGTAGAAGTTATAGTTGGAGTATTAGCAGCAGCAGTAGTAGTAATAGTAGCAGTTGTAGCAAAAGTGGGAGTAGTAATTGTAGAAGCAGTAGTACCAGTAGTAGTAGTCGCAGTCATAGTAATAGTAGTGGAAGTTGTAGTTGGAGTAATAGGAGGAGGAGGAGGAGGAGGAGTAGTAGTAGGAGTTATAGAAGAAGTAGTAGTAGCAGCAGCAGTAGTATCAGCAGCAGCAGTAGTAGTTGTTGTTGTACGATTAGTAATTGTATTAGTAGTTGTTGTTGTAGTAGTACTAGGAGTAGAATTTGCGGTAGTAGCCGAAGTAGCTGAAATAGTCGTAGTAGTAGGAGTAGAATTTGCGGTAGTAGCCAAAGTAGCCGAAGTAGTAGTAGAAGTAGGAATAGTAATAGGAGTAGTAGTAGTTGTGGCAGTAGTAGTAGTAGTAGTAGGAGTGGTAGTGGTAAGTACTAGTAGTATTATTATTATTATTATTAGTAGTAGTAGTCGTAGTAGTAGTAACAATATTAGTAGTAGTAGTTTTAGTTATGTTGGTAGTAGCAATTGTAGTAGTAGCAATAACCACAATAGCAACAGTAGTAGAAGCAGTACAGGTAGTAGAAGTCATTTCTGTAGTAGTAGGAGTAATAGTATCAATAGTAGTAGTAGTATTAGCAGTAGCAATAGGTGTACTAGTTGTAATAGTAATAGTATCAGTAGTGGTAGGAGTAGTCGAAGTTGTAGTAGTAGTAGTAGAAGTAGCAGCAGCATCAGCAGCAGCAGCAGTAGTAGCTATTGTTGTAGTAGTAGTAGTAGTCGAGGTAGTGGTAGTTGAAGTTATATATGGAGTATTAGGAATAGTAGTAGTTGTAGTAGTAGTAGAAGTAGTAGTAGCAGTTGTTGTAGTAGTAGGAGCAGCAGCAACAACAACAGCAGTTTTAGCAGTAGTTGTAGTTAGGGTAGTAGTATTACTAGCAATAGTAGTTGTATTAGTAGTAGTAGTCGTAGTGGTAGTAGTAGCTAGAGTAGAATTAGTAGTAGTAGTAGTAGTAGTAGTTGTAGAAGTAGTAGTAGTAGCTGAGTATTAGTTGTAGTAGTCATGCTTGTATTAGGAGTAGAAATAGAAGTACCAATAGTAGTAGTCATAATCATAGTAATAGTGGCTGTTATAGTTTGAGTATTAGGAGTAGTAGTAGTTGTTGTTGTTGTAGTAGCAGTTGTAGCAGAAGTAGTAGTAGTTGTTGCAGTAGCAGTAGTACCAGAAGTAGTAGTCGCAACCATAGTAATAGTAGTTTTAGTAGTAGTAGTGGAAGTTATAGTTGGAGTATTAGGAGTATTAAGTGTAGTAGCAGCAGCAATGGTAGCAGTAGTAGTAGTCGTAGTTGCAGTAGTAGTAACTATAGTAGTAATAGCAGCAGTAGTAGTAGTAGTAGGAATAGTAGTAGCAATAGTAGTAGCAATTGTAGTAGTGGTAGCAGTAGGATTTGCAGTAGTAGTAGTAGTAGTGGTAGTAGTAGTAACAACATTAGCAGTAGTAGTATTAGTAGTACTGGTAGTAGTAGTTGTTGTCGTAGCAACAACTACAGCAGCAGCAGCAGCAGTAGTAGTAGAAGTAGCTGAAGTAGTTTCAGTAGTAGTAGAAGTAGTAGAGTAGTAGTTGTAGTAGCAGTAGGAGTAGTAGTAGTACAAGCAGTAGTAGTGGTAATAATAGTTGTAAGATTAGTAGTAGTAGTTGTAGCAGTAGTAACAAGTGTATTAGTTGTAGTACTAGTAGAGTAGTAGTAGTAGTAGTATTAGAGTAGTAGTAGTAGTAGTAGTAGTAGTAGTTGTAGTAGTAGTAGTAGCAGTAGAGTAGGAGTAGTAGTAGTAGTAGAAGTTGCAATAGTAGGAGGAATAGGAGTGGTAGTACGAATAGTGGGAGTAATAGAACTAGTGGTTGTAGTAGCTAAAGTAGTTGTAGTAGTACGTGTAGTAGTAGTAGTAGTAGTAGTAGTCGTGGTAGTAGTAGTAGTGGTGGTAGTAGTAGTAGTAGTAGTTGTTGTAGTAGTAGTAAAAGCAGCTGCTACAGCAGCAATAGTAGTACAAGAAGTAGTTGTAGTAGTACTACGAGTTGGAGTAGTAATAGTTGTCGTAGGAGTAGAAGTAGGAGTAGTAGCAGTAGTAGTAGGAGTAGGAGTAGCATTAGTACTTGTAGTTGTTGTTGTAGTAGTAGTAGTAGTAGCAGCTTCAGTTGCTATAGTAGCTACTATAGCTGTAGTAGTAGATGAAGTAGCAGTAGCAACAAAAGTAGTGTCAGTAGTAGTAGTAGCAGTCGCAGTCGCAATAGTAGCTATAGTGACAGTAGTAGCGGTAGTACTAGTTGCAGTACTAGCAGTAGCAGCAACAGCATTAGTAGTTGTAGTTGTAGTAGCAATTGTATTAGAAGTAATAATAGTGGTAGTAGCAGCTGCAGCAGTAGCAATTGTAGTAGTAGTAGCCGTAGCAGAAGTAGGGGTAGTAGTAGCAGCTGCAATAGTAGTAGTAGTAGTAGTAGCAACAACTACAACAATAGTAGTAGTTGTTGGAATAGCAGCGATAGTAGTAGTAGAAGTAGAAGTTGTTATAGTAGTAGTAGCAGTAGCAATAGAAGCAGTAGTAGTAGCAGTGTTAGCAGCAGTAGTAGTAGTAGGAGAAAGAGGAGTCATAGTAGTAGTAGTAGTATTAGCAACAGTGGCAACAACAGTAGTTGTTGTAGTTGCAGTACCAATAGTAGTGGTAGTTGCAGCAGTAGTGGTTGTAGTAAAAATACTATTAGTAGTAGAAGCAGCATCAGTGGTAGTAGAACTAGTAGTAGCATCAGTAGTAGTAGTAGTAGTAGGATAAGTTGTAGGAGCAGCAGTAGTAGAAGCAGTAGCAACAATAATACTACTACAAGTAGTAGTAGTAGTAGTAGAAGTAGCAGCAGCGACAATAGTAGTATTATCGGTGGTAGTAATAGTTGTAGTATCAGCAGCATTGGTGGTAGAAGTAGCTATAGTAGTAGAAGTAGTATTTGCAACATTGTGGTAGAAGTAGCAGTAATAGCAACAACATTAGTGGTAGAAGTAGCAGTAGTAGCAGCAGCAGTAGTAACAGTAGTTGTAGAGATAGCAGTAGCAGTAGTAGTTGAAGCATTGGTGGTAGTAGCAGTTGTAGTAGTACTAGTAGCATTAGTTGTAGTAGCAGTAGTAGCTATAGTAGTAGAAGAAGTAGTAGTATGAGCAGTAGTAGTGGTAGTAGCAGGGGTAGTGGTAGTAGTAGTAGTAGTAGTAGTAGTAGCAACAGCAGCAGCAGTAGTAGTATCCATAGTAGTAGTTGTCGAAGTAGTAGTAGTAGTGGTAACAGCAGTTGTAGTCGAAGTAGTACTCGTTATAGCAAAAGTAGAAGTTGTAGAAGTAGTAGAAGTAGTTATTGTTGTTAAAATTTTGGCAGTAGCAATATCAGTAGTAGTAGTAGTAGTAGTTGCAACAGCCACAATAGCAATAGTAGTAGTAGTGGTAGTAGTAGTAGATGTAGTAGTAATTGTAGCAGTAGAAGTAGTAGTAGTAGTAGCAGTAGCAGCAGCAACAGTAGTAGTAGTAGTACCCGTTGCAGCAGTAGGAGTAGTTGTCGAAGTAGTAGTGGTAGAATTAGCAGCAGTAGAAGTTGTAGTAGCAATAAAGACAATAGTACTACTATTAGTAGAAATTGTATTAATATCAGTTGAAGTAGTAGCAGTAGTAGAAGTTATTTTCGTAGCAGAAGTATTAGTAGCAATAGTAGTAAGAGCAATAATAGTTGTAACGATAGTAGAAGTATTTGCGACAGTAGCAGTAGTAGCAGTAGTTGTAGTAGTTGCAATAGTAGTTATAGTAGTAATCATAGTAGTTGTAGTAGCAGGATTAGTATTAGTAGTAGCTGTAGTAGTACTAGTAGATATAGAAGTAGTAGTGGTAGTAGTAGTAGTATTAGCCATAGTATTAGCAGTAATAGTAGTATTGGTATCAGTAGTACTAGTAATGGTTGTAGTAGTAGAAGTGGTAGGAGTAGTAGAACTAGTAGTAGCAATAATAGTTGCAGTAGTAGTGCTAGTAGTTGTCGTAGTGGCAGTAGTAGTAGTAGTAATTGTCCTAATAGTAGTAGCAGCTGGAATAGTAGTAGTTGTTGTTGTAATAGTAGCAGTAGTAGCAGTATTAGTAGTAGTAGAAGTACAAGTAGCAGCGATAGCAGTAGCAGAAGTACTATTAGTAGAAGTAGTTGTAGCAATAGTTGTCGTAATATGAGTAATAGTAGTAGTAGTAGTGGTAGTAGTTGTAATAGGTATAGTAATAGGAGCAATAATAGTAGTAGTAGTTGTAGTATTAGTAGCAGTAGTAGTTGCAATAGTAGTAGTAGTCGTAGTTTAGTAGTAGTAGTACTAGCAGTAGCAATTATAGTAGTAGTAGTAGCAGTAGTAGTAGTACTAGTAGTAGTCATAGAAGAAGTTGACGTTGTTTTCGCAGAAGTCATAGTAATAGTACTCATCATGATAGTAGTAGTGGTCAATGTAGTAGTAGTTGTTGTAGTAGTTGTAGTAGTGGTAGCCATAGCAGTAGTAGTATCAGTTGTAGGTGTAGTAGCGGTTGTAGAAATAGTAGTAGTGGTCATTGTTGTTGTTGTAGTAGCAGTAGTTGCAATAGATACAATAGTAGCATTAGCATTAGTAGGAGTAGCAGTCATGTTGGTAGAAATAGTAGCAGTAGCAAAAGTAGTAGCAGTAGTAGTTGCAGTAGTAATAGTAGCAGTAGTAGTAGAAATAGTATTAGTTGTAGCAGTAGCAGCCGAAGTACTAGCTGTAGTAGTAGTAGGAGTAGTAGTAGTAATAGGATAGGTAGTAGGAGTAATAGTAGTAGAGGAAGCAGCAACAGTAGCAGTAGTAGCAGTAGTAGCAGTTGTGGTAGTAGTAATAGTAGCAGTAGAAGCAGCAACAGCAGCAATAGTAGTAGTATCAGTAGTAGTATAAGGAGCATTAGTGGTAGAAGTAGTAGTAGTAGTAGTGGCAGTAGTGGCAGTAGTAGCAGTAGTAGTAGTGATAGTAGTGGGAGTAGTAGTTGTCGTAGCAGCAGCAACAACTGCAGTAGTTATACTATTAGTAGTTGTTGTAGCAGTAGTAGCGATTCGAGTAGCAGTAGTGGTAGTAGTTGCAGTTGTAATCACAAAAGTATTAGTAGCAGTATCAATAATTGCAGTAATAGTAGTAGAAGTAGTAGTAGTAGTAGCCTCAATAGTAGTAGT